>APFE030190130.1:1641-65738 GCA_000404065.3 Pinus taeda
ATTTAATAATAAAAAAATCATATTACAAATATTACGTGGTTGAAAAAAAAAATACATGTGGCATGGCTTTAGATCCATTTGAATGGATCATAAAATACATGAGGAGGAGGAGGCTTTAAATGGAGGAAAAGGGTTAGGGTGGCAGTCATAAAGCGACCTACGTTAAATTTAAATAACCATTGTATAAATTGAATATCGGGAGTTTTAAAATGAGACATTTTGACACTATATAAAAACGTCAATGTCTGATATTTGATATTCTAATATCGGAATTTTAAATTTTGGGAATTTTTCTTCATATCAGGATTTTTTTAAAGGAAGGCAGGAGGTGAGGTGAAGTGGGGCCCACTAAGAGTGGAACTCCTCCATTATAAACTACAACCACTTTGATAATTAAAAATCCTACAAAATGAACTACAACCACTTTGCAATTTTGAGATTTATGATCTCGTAATTTTTAAAAAAATTAGGAATTGGACTTAATTATCGAGATCCCGAAAACACATAATTTGAATTGTTCTATAATTTGGTTGGGCGATTTTGTAGGACCGTTAGTGAAAAATGACAAAATAGTAAAAATTAACTAGGAATTAATATTTACAATCAATTACTAATTTATTTACAAAAATTAAAATAATATACATTTTCTACATTTTTAAACCCTAGGCGGTAAAAATGATCAAACTTTGGGTGAGCACCATTTGCAAACCATGTAACCAAATGAGATGAAACAAGTACCGATGGAAAGCTAGCAAAAATTCAAACTCGATGAAGCAATCGAAATAGATATCCGATGAAAATGGAAAAATGGAAAAATTGTAGGACACTTAACTAAAAGAAAATATTAAAAAGGTGATTTAGCTAAACATTTATGGAAAGGGTCCCCAATATTTGAAATGGATAAGTAAAAAATGGGGGTGTTCAGTTTTCACTACAACACCTTCCTGCATCAAGGCTCCACTAAGCCTTTCCTTGCAGACACCTTGCACACCACAAAATCCTTATGAGGATCTACAATCCTTAACATTGGTGCCTTCGTGAGAAATTGCTTTAGTTTCTAAAAAGTCGTTGCACACTGTGCTTTCCACTCAAAAAAAATTCCTTTTCTCTCAAGGATGTGATAGGATGTCCTACCATGGATACTTTTTTGATAAATCTCTTGTAATAACTTGTCAATCCCATGGATGATTTGATCTTGAGTCACATTCCTTCGAGTTGGCCACTCCATTATATCCTTGACCTTCTCAAGATCAACTGATATCCCTTCGTTGAAGACAATATGCTCTAAATAGTGTATTCATGAATAGAAAATGTCACACTTGCTAAGCTTTGTATAGAGCTTGTGCTCCCTTAGAAATTGCAACACTTAAACCAAATTCTTTTCATGTTCTTCCTATGTCTTTGAGTATATTAATATGGCATCAACAAAAAAAATGACAAACTTGTCCAAATAAGGACACACCACACAATTCATTAGACACATGAATGTGGTAGGGTCATTAGTAAGCCCAAAGGGTATCACTACAAACTCATTGTGCCCATACGTTTTCCTAAAAAATGTCTTTCAAATATCCTCCTCTTCGATCCCTATTTGATGATATCCTTTCCTCAAGTCAATCTTAGAGAAGATTGTTTCTTCTCTAATTGATCAAAGAGATCATCAATTCTTGGAAATAGGTACCTATTCTTTATGGTTACCTTGTTTTATTTCTTGTAATCAATGCATAATCTAAGGGTTCCATCTTTCTTCTTCACAAACGAACATAGGTGCTCCCCATGGGGATACACTTGGCCTTATGTAACCCTTGTCTAGCATCTCTTTTAGTTGTAATTTTAACTCCACCAACTCATAAGTACTCATCTTGTATGGTTCCTTGGATGTTGGTGTTTCCCTAGGTACCAACTCAATGGAAAAATACCTCTCTATGAGGAGGTAATGTAGGGACCTCTACTGAAAACACATCTACATATTGTTGCAGAATAGGGTACCTTTTCAACAAATCCTTTTCATCATTATCAACATCACTACCATCCCTATCAGCATTTGATACTTGCACTACAAATAATATGCATCCCTTTCTACTACTATTCTTTCCCTATATGGTCATGATCAACCTCACTAATGTAGCATTTCTCCTACCTTGCAAAACCCTTCTTTTTCCTTTCTCATCCAAGAATTCAATTTTCTTTTCAAAATAGTCCACTTTTTTCTTGTGCAAGTACAACCAATCCATGCCCAATAATATGTTGTATTGATCTAACAATAAGATTTAGACAATTATTAAGGTATTATAGATTCATGTGCTTAGATATGCCTATGTTACTTTGTGCAATGGATCGATAAGATTGTGAAATACATAGACAATGAAGTAGTTAAAGAACATAATAGACAAACACATATAAACATAGCAAGTTTAATAAGGAGTTCACCCAACACTCCTGGGTTACGTCTCTTGGTCCAACCTTCTATGGTGACCTCTCTATTATGTCTTCAAAAATAGAGTTTTACAACAGTGAGCTCAAATTGAGCCTCACACAATAGATACAAAACAATAAGGCTTTACTTGGATCCCCCAAGTCTCTTTTGAGTAAACAGACTCTCCTCACTGACTCTTTGTCTCTATTGCTCTGTCTCAGCATTTCCTGTTTTTCCTTCTATCAATCTGTGGCTTTAAAGCCGATCAACGATGTCTGTTTGTTTCAACTTCTCGAGCTCTCTAGCTTCCCGACCTTTATCCGCTCAGATCCCCCTTTGAGCATTAGCAATCATTTATAAACACTTTCAAGGATGGTGGCCACCTGTTCTATAACGGAATGGGTCATCAGGCCTTTGAAATCCCAGAAACAGTGTCCTTTGTGTTCACAGAGAAATACACTAAAAACTATGAAAAATCACCAAAATACTATTTATCGGATTTGAAATAATATGAATCCCGCCTTATAACTCCTATCAGGTTCGCCTTTTAATCACATTGCATCTCCACTATTGATCTGGGAGATTTGGATACAATGACTATGGTTTATTTCGGGCGGCTCTTTTGTACGGGGGTTAACCACTCGATAAGGGTGGTTTTCTCCCTCCTTAGCCTGGACACGTGGCAGCCAGTGTATGAGATCGAGTGAAGCCCAGCCCAAACCACTTACCGCCTTTGACCCGCCTGAAATCTCGCTTGTATCATGATTTCCCTTTTTATTTAAAAATACATTAAAACATGAAATCCCGCTCATATCAAACTTGAAACTATATACATTTGCATTAACAAACCCTTTCAGGTCCAGTTTCATTGCATCGACGCATTTTCTTTTGTTTTTTGTTTATTTAACGAAAATGCGATTCACAAAGGAAAACCATGTTTGTCCGGATCTCAAAATATATCAAATATCATTCATAGTTTTATCGGGTCTGGCTATCGCAATCATAGTTATTATTGGTCCCGCTCCATTGAAATGCTCCAATGTGATGTTGCGATTGTGACTTGTTGCTAATTGCATATCGCATAGACCCCCGGGCCGTTTGGTAAGCGCTCCTCTATATTTGCTGATTGCGATATCGCGATTCAACTTGGGTCGTCGATCTACGCGCTTGATTGATGGTCCTCGTTGACCCCACTAATCGTTGTCATGCATTCCTTGTGGTCTCTTCCGATAACCTTTGCTTGCCACCGCTGGTTGCAATTTGTCGATTGGATATGGATCGTTGATCAGCCAGATCCGACGGCTTCGATGCAACATTGTTCTAAAGCTCCGATAAGCCTTATTTCACTGATTTCTTCATGTTTTTGCCTCCCGATAGTGTAATCTGACTTTTTGAAAAGTTCTTCTCATGCAATAGTTTCGAGTGATTGAAGACTTAGAGGGTTTTTTAGGATCCATTTGGATCATGCCTTCCCACTGAAAAAGCTTTTGGACCACCAAAAATTGGCTTTTAAGCATCAATCAAGTGAGGATACAACTTCCTCACTTGTCCAATCTCTATCCATCTTGCACTGCTTGGTTTTGAACCTTTGAGTCTGATTCTGAGGTACTCAACATCTCCTCTACGCGTAGTTCTCACCTTCTTGTCTAGAACTGTATCTTCCTACAACTCATTGAGATATTCAGGCAACAGATCATCAATAGAAGGAAACTAAATTTTCTCTTCGAGATCTTCAATCAATGAAGGTTCAAACAGTCTCAAGTCTTTGCATTAACCACTGAATAGATGTGCATGTAAATCAAGGTGAAAATCATTCTCACCAATTTTCTCAAGTATCTTGAAAGGCCCATACCTTATTGGCTTCAGCTTCTTACCTTCACCTTGCATTATGTCTTTGCTGATGTACAACCAGACTTTATCACCAACTTGGAAGCTATGCTCAATTCGATGCTTATCATGCCTTGCCTTGTACTTGGCTTGGCTCCTTTCCAGTTGTTCCTACACTGCCTGGTGAATTTCTTCGATCTGTTCAATGAACTTGGTTGCTTTGTCCACATCACTGTGTCCATCAACTACTATGTCTTTACTAAAGAAAAAATCTAAGGGAGACCTTGGTGTAAAACCAAAAAACGTCTCAAAAGGAAATCTTTGTGTAGAAGAATATTTAGCATGGTTGTAAGCATGTTTCACATAACATAAATGTTCATCCCAAAGTTTGGGATGCTTGCTGCAATAGCCCCTGAGCAACTGGATCACTGTCCTATTGACCACCTCTGTTTTGCTATCTGTTTGTGGATGAAATGTTGTGCTCTTCTTCAATTTGGTGTCCATCAACTCCCATAGACTGGACCAAAACTTCCCAACAAATCGGGAATGTCGATCAGATACAATGGAAGTGGGTAACCCAAAATGAACCCATACATGCTGAAAGAACAAATTTGTTGTTTCTTCAGCTGTAATATGCTTGTTACAAGGTATTAAAATACACATTTTGCTAAACCTGTCCACAATAACATATAAATAGTCATGACCTTTTCTAGACTTTGGAAATCCCCCAACAAAGTCCATGGAAACACTTTCCCAAGATTGAGAATGAACTGGAAGTGGAGTGTACAAGCCTAGTTTTCTATTGCTGGGCTTGCTTTTAGCACAAATGGTACACCCTTTAATATATCTAGAAATTGTTTCATGCATTCTTGGCTAATAACAGAATATTTGCAATTGTGCCACTATTTTACTTACACCAAAATGACCTGATATTAGAGAAGTATTTGCTTCTCGGATTATGTTAAGTCTTTTAGTTTGAGGAATGCATAACTTTCCCAAATGATACAAGAAATTGTCCTTAACATGATAATCCAATTCTTCTACTTATTTTCCATGACTTAAAGTTGCATAGACATCTTTAAAATCTACATCTTGAGCATATTGTTCAATGTAGCTTTCATGTAATACTGAGTTATGCTTAAGTACAGTAGATGCATTTATGATTGGTCTGGATAACATATTTTCAACCTTATGGTGTATGCCTTTCTTATATTTGATGACAAGATGAAACTATTGTAGAAAACCCATCCACCTACAGTGTCTTGATTGCTGCAACTCAGTTTGTGAGTGTAAATATTGAAGTGGTTAATGATCAATATGTATAACTATTTCTTTGCCCATTAGTTTCCATTTTTTCACACTGTGCACTAATGCATACAATTCTTTATCATATGTGGGATAATTAACTACTTCAGAATTAAATGTCTCAGAGTGATAACATATGTGTCGAAGCCTTTCTGCTGTTTTCCTCCCCACTGGAACACCTTGTTCAATCCTGTTAAAGCATGTAAGGGAGCTGCAATCAAGGAAAAGTTAGCAATAAATTTTCTCCAATATTGTGCTACTCCTAGGAAGCTCCTAACTTCTATAGCAGATTTGGGTTTAGGCCAGTTCACAATGACTTCAACCTTAGAGGGATCTATCTTCAATTCACCACCCCCTACAACATGACCCAAATAATTTAAAGATGTTTTGCCATATTCACATTTTGATAACTTCACATAGAGATTTTCTTTTTTCAAAACATCTAGAGTCTGCTTTACATGCTTTATATGTTCTTCCCATGTTTCACTGAAAACAAGAATATCATCTAAATATACAATTACAAAATCATCAATAAAAGGCCTGAGTATATCATTCATAACTCTCATGAAAGTGGCAAGGGCATTAGTTAAGCCAAAAGGCATAACTAGCCATTCATACAACCCTTGCTTTGTTTTGAAAACAGTCTTCCATGCATCTTGTTCTACAACTCTGAGTTGATGGTAGCCACTACGCAAGTCTAACTTGGAAAAGTAATCAGCTTCTTTCAGCTGATCTAATAGATCATCTATGCGTGGAAGAGGATAACGATTCTTGATCGTAATAGATCATATATGCAAGGAAGAGGATAACGATTCTTGATCATTATTTCTTTCACAAGCCATCTTTCTTTCTCACCAAGACAATTCGAGATCCACATGGTGATGTACTTGGCCTTATGAACCCTTTGTCGAGTAGTTCCTGTACCTGTTTCTTGATCTCTGCATTCTCTAAAGTGGATAACCTGTACATTCTGATGTTAGGCAATGGAGCATCTTGCTGCAAATGAATATCATGTACAATTTCCCTTTTGGGTGCCAGGCCTTTATGTTCTTGAAATAGGATATCATATTCTGAAATAACTTTTTCTAAATCAGCTTTCTGTTTAGCATCACAACCTTCAAATACATTGGTTTTATTAGGGGTCTTTTCCTTTACAACCATTAGTAAAAATTGCTTGCATGAATTTACAATTCTTTTCATCTGCCCTGAGTTAATGAGAGCGTAGTTATTTTTGAGCTAATGAGCTCTTACAATATATTCTATTCCATCTTTTGTGAGTTGATACCTATTTTCAATTCTATAGAAAATGGCTTTTCTATCATACAAGTAAGGACTTCCTAAAACAATACCACATATATCCAGGGGAACTATTTCTAACTCAACCTCATCTACAAAAGTTGACCCAAAAACAAACCTAAGTTTACATTGTCTAGTCACTTGTAGCTTTGCTTTATCACATACCCATCCTAATGGATATGGCTTCTTGTGAGGTGTGGTTAGTAGCTCCAACTAATTTACAATTGCTTCAAAAATCAAGTTTACTTGTGAACCACTATCAAATAATGTATCAACCTTTTGATGCTTGAAAATAACTCTAATATGAAAAAACTCATGCCTTTTCCTCTTATTTTCTTCATTATCAATAGATTGTGCAGAATTACTAGTAGATGCTTTAGAATTTTTACCTTTTATACTTGTGGTTGTGGCTGTTGTTTCATCACCTGAGTCTGACTCCAAATCTTTCTGAGTAGCAGCAACAGTCTTCTTCTTATTGCCATTGAACTTCTTGGGTTTTAGCTCCGGATGCAAAGACCAACAATGTTCATCATCATGTCCATCCTTCTTGCAGTGAGTGCATGAATATTTGTGTTTCTGTACAGTGTTTACCTTCCTCTCCTTCCATTTTTGCTTCCTCTTTTCCTTGTTCTTGCTTGCAGTGGGTTTTGATGATCCCCCAATCTTTGGGTTCACATTCTTGCCTCTAGCCTCTAGGTGTGTAGCTTGAATGGATACCTCATCTATGCTAGTGGGGTTAAACATGAGAATGGTGTGCCTTAAATAGCTATGTAGACCACCTATATACTTCAACAAAGTTTCAGGTGAGTCTAGAGAAATGCCTAGAATTAAAGCTCTTTTTCTAAATTCCTAGGTATAGCTTTCTACACTTTGCCCCTTTAATTGGCGAAGAGTTTGCCAAATCATCATTACTTGCTGGATATAAGATAGTGGATAGAATTGTTTTTTAATCGAAGAAATAAATTCACTCCAGGTAGAAAGAATTTTACCATGCTTCTTCAAATCAGCTTGTGTCTTGGCTTCCCACCACACTAGGGCAGTTCCTCGAAGGCGAAGGCTGGCCAGCTGAATCTTTCTCCTTTCTGAATCGATGTTCTACACCCTACAATATACATTAATCTGTCTAATCCAGTTATCTAGCTTTTCTGCATTTAATTCTCCATCATATATTGGAAAATCAAATTTTACATTTAATTTAAACAAAGGGCTAGAAGGAGGTGTTGATAGAGGAGGCTCTTTCCCTTTCCCTTTGCCTTCTGAATGGCCATCTAGAATAGGTTCCTTTGTTCCTTTGACTTGTTTGGAGGTTGAAGTATCTTCACCTCAACCTTTCTTAAATTCTCGATACATCTCTTCTACCATGGCTCTCATGGTCATGAAACTGTCCATGAACTGAGAGTCTGATTCCAAGGGAATTTCTTCTGCCATTTTCCTCCTAGGATAGACTCTTCCTATTTCTGGGTTAGTGTCAACCAATTCCCCTTCTCCTAATTTGAGCTTTGACATAGTTAGTATTCAACAATCCAGCACAAGCTTGTCTAACCTTAACAAAACTAAAGCTCTAATACCTCTTGATCTGATAATGAGATCTTAGACAATTATTAAGGTATTACAAACTCATGTGCATGGATTTTCCTATGTTACTTTGTGCAATGGATCGATAAGATTTCGAAGTACATAGACAATGAGGCAATAAAAGAAACATAATAGAGAACAAACATCAACACAACAAGTTTAATAAGGGGTTCTCCCAACACTCCTGGGCTACGTCTCCTGGTCCAGCCTTCAGTGGTGACCTCCCTATTATGTCTTCAAAACAGAGTTTTACAATAGTGTGAACTCAATTTGAGTCTCAAAACACAACAGATACAACAATAAGAGTTTTGCTTGAACCCCTCAAGCCTCTCTGAGTACACATACTCTATCTATCACTCTATGTCTCTGTCTTTGTTCTGTCTTAGCACTGCCTATCTATTTTTTGTCAATCTATGGCTCTAAAGCCAATCGGTGTTGCCTGTTTGTTTCCTCTTCTCAGGCTCTTTGGCTTCCCGACCTCTGTCCGCTCAAATCCTCCTCTAAGCGTTAGCAATCATTGCTAAACGCTTTCAGGGATGGTGGCCACCTGTACTGTAACGGAATGGGTCATCGGGCCTTTGAAATCCTTCGAAATCGTCGTTCTCTGTTTACACAGAGAAATGCGTTCAAACACAAGAAAATTCCACCAAACACTATTTATCAGACTTCAAATATCCATAAATCCGCCTGTATACCGACATCACATCTCCATCGTTGATCTGGGAGATCCGGGTCCACGGTTGTGGTTCGTTTCGGGCGGCTCTTTCGTACAAGGGTTAACCACCTGATGAGGGTGGTTTTCTCTCTCCTTAGCCTGGACACATGGCAGCCATTGTATGGGATCGGGCGAAGCCCGACCCAAACCACTTACTGCCTTTGGTCCTCCCAAAATCCTGCATGTTTTGTGATTTCCCTTTATATTAAAAAATACATTAAAACTTTGCAAAATCCCGCAAAACGACCCATATCAGACTTGAAACATTTTATATATTTTCATTCAAAAATCCATTCGGGTCTGGTTTTCATCGCATCGACGCTTCCCTTCATATTTCATTTATTAAACGAAATACGCGATATACATAAAAATCTGTGATTTGACGGATTTCAAATTTTATGGAATATCGTTTTATAGCTCTATCGGGTCCGGCTATCACATCGCGCATATACATACATACATACATACATACACACACACACACATATATATATATATGCATATATGCATATATATACATATATATATATATATATATATATATTATATATATATATATATATATATATATATATATAATATATTATATATATATATATATATATATACATAACATATATATTATATATATATATATATATATTATATATATATATATATATATATACATACATATATATATATATATATATATATATATATATATATACATATACATATATACATTATACATATTATATATACGTACATATATATATAATATATATATATATATATTATATATATATATATATATATAACCCCACTCCTTGTGTAGCTTCGATTGTGATATCGCAATTCAACTTGGGCCGTCGACCTATGCACTTGATCAACTGTCCTCGTTGACCCCACTGATCGCAATCACATATACCATGTGGTCTTCACCGATAGCCTCCCTTTGTCACTGCCGATTGTGATTTTCAAATCGGATCTAGACCGTTGATCAGCCAGATCCGACGGCTCCAATTCAAAGTTGCTTTGACCACCGATAAGCTTGTTTTTCAATGTTTTCTCTATGTTTTTGCCTCCTGATAGTGTTATCCGCCTTCTTTAAAGATTTTTCTTAGGCGACAGTTTTGAATGTTTAGAAGATTTTGAAGACTTAGAGGGTTTTCTAGGATCCATTTGGATCAATAAGATAACATGGAATATATATATTAATAACATATGCATATATCCAAATGTTATAATATTGATTCTAATTTTATTTTCAATATTTTAGATATTGGAATCTATTCTGTTAAATCGAATTTATGGATATATAAAATAATACCTATTTATATCCATATCTCCCATATATATGGGGGATACTATATATATTTATTCTATTCTTGTTTCCCATTCTTTGATTTTGATAAAAAAGGAGTTTTGATATGTTAAGAGTACTTGGTCTACTATGGGATCCATTATCATCATGGGTAGAAGTCTCGGGTCCGATCATCTTATTTGGGCTATATTATGGATTTATTGCTACATTGCCTTTTGGTCCCTCTAAAATCTATTCCATTCGATCCTTCTTTTTGGGAGAAACTCTTTATGGTATAATAGCCATAAGTGGTTCTATTACGGGGCAATTAATAGTATTTTTGTCCATTTAATATTCACCCATCTATGTAGCGTTATGGAAACCTCATGCAATAACTTTATTAGTCGTACCATATGTGTTCTTTCATTTCTTTTTTCGAATTATGAAAGAACCTTCAAGTTCTGAATCTCCGCACCTCATGAACTTGATCAACAATCCAAAAAATGTAAGTCTATTTTTATGTGGTCTAATATTCCTATCTAATCTCTATAACCTTACTATCTATAGAAAGCTACTTTCTAGTATCTAAAGTTATTTAATAGTGGCGAAAGAGTTTATCTCTCTACATAAGCATACTAAATAGCTCCTAATAGTCTCTATACATAAAGCTACTAATTAGTAACTCTTCCTACTATTACTTCTTTGTATAAAAATAATCTTATTAGTATTTGTGGGTCCTGCCTACTCCTACTACTGAGATCGGTAAAGGATTATATGATATTCACATATATTGAATAAATAAAAATCGATATGAGAAGGAGCATCTATTGTATTCTCTATGTCCCAATTTCTCTACATCCTAGATCTCTCTATTCCATCATCTGGTTCATCATTTGTAGTAGTGAGGTTTGGGAAGCGCTCCTTACAAAAGGGTCAAGCACGAGGTCACACTTGGGCTAGGCGGGGTGACATGGCCCATTTCTCTTAGTTTTGGGTGGCGGGATATAGCGAAATTTTCACGCATACAAGTAGTGTGATTAGCGTTTGCTATAGCACTTGGGGATCACTTGGGAGGTAAATATCAAGGGGTTTTTGGTCTTGTATCCTTTTTGGGGTTCGAGTGTCCTACCCTTGCGTGTGTATTTGTCCTGTGATTGTCGTGTTATTGTTGGTGGTGACCATAGTGGCCTATCTTCTTAGGGATCATACATAGGTGCATGGTCGAGGTCATCTTCTCTGCACCCGGGACATATTTTAGTCATACTCTCTCAGTCCTCTCGAGGGGTGTTCCATATCTTGTGAGCAAACTTGTGCCAAGTTCGCAGCTAAAACGGCTGGGAAGCAGGTCGCTAGTATAATTGTTCCACTGCCAGATTCTTTGTATTTTGGTTTGCGTGTGCTATCTTTTAGGACGTTTCTAGTGTGTGTTGTTTGGTCAGAGTTAGTAGTTTTGGCCTTAGGGTTTTTGCACTAACATAATCATGTTTAATTTATAATTTATCACCCTGGAAACCCTTTGGTGACATGTACTGGAAAGGCTAAGAACCCGGGAAGGAACATCATATAGTTCTTTCTATATGTGTGCAACTCACACGACTACATAATCCTTTGTACGTTGTACCTCTAGGACGTATTCAGACAAAATACCACTAATTGAAAGAGGACTATAATGAGGAGGATGACAGCCCAGAAAGTGAGCAATAAAGAACCTATTAGTCGAGCGATTTCATTCATTTTCCTTATTGGGTGGCCCCTATAAAATAATTAACTAAAAAGCCCTACTTGCATTTCTCTCAATTATGACTATTCCTATAAGGCCCTATTCAATACTTATGCACATGCAGGCTAGAATCATATATTCATTTCAAAGTCTGCTCATGCTATTTAAGTAAGCTCGGTTCTAGGAATAGAGGTAGTCTGATAGACCATTAGACCTATAGATACTTACCTTAGTAGTAGGACCTAAAAGTTGGGAATGTATAAACAGTAAATGTATGCCCTTGATTCCTTTTTAACCCAAATAATGTTTTTTTTTTTTTTTCCTTTTATAAGTCGTGGGATAATTCATTACAAATCCACAAAATTGAAAAAATGTTTATGTTCCTTGAGTAAGAAATTTTCTTACTGGAGTAAGTAGAATGGGTTTGAAAAAGAGGTCTCCATGAATGGTACGAATGAGTATTTCCTTCCCCCACAACAGGGTAGGAGGGCTTGAATACAATTGAGAAACGTCTAGGAATAATAGAAAGTAGGAGGTGTGAACTTTCTTAGAGAACATCCCAGGTTTTTTCTATTGGACCTACCCGTTGGACTGGGCTCATGTCTAAAGGTGAAGGAATTATGTTGATACTAGCTTATGACGTTGTATTAGTCTAATTGGTTTGGTTCATATCAAGTGAATGTTTGGAAGCGTTACTGTGCCATGGATTGTTCAGAAGGATGGTGATTTACAGAGGTTGCAATGTTTCTTCCTGTACTTGGTTGGATCAGTTTTCTTTGGTGATCAACACTTTTCAGTTCATATCAAATGGAAGGGGGCGGGGGGGGAATGTGATGTAATTTGATTTTCTTGGTACTAGAAGCATTGACATTGGTCCTGGAAGTTTCGTTCTCTATATGTTAAAAATATTTTGTGGAAGGGATGAATGAATGGAAGAGTTTTCGGGGTATCCATTCAATATTTCCCTTCTTGGAGGATAAATTCCCGCATTCAAATTGTATATTAGATATTTCCTAATTTATGAGAGGAGAAAACGAAATTTTCATAGTATAGAGGAGGTATTGTTAGAGCATTTATTTCCCTCCTGAAACCAACTATCCATACACAACGTCTTATTCGAGAGGTCTCTCTCTGCTTAACCCATTTTGTTGATCGACTCATTGATTGAGCTTTGAGAAAGTATCAATTATTGTAAAGGTCTAATAGGTACGACTAGATCATATTATTCAAGGATATGGATGGGGAAGGAAAGTCTCTCTCTCTTTTTTCTTTTTTTCTCTCTCTCTGCTTAACCTATTTTGTTGATCGACTCATTGATTGAGCTTTGAGAAAGTATCAATTATTGTAAAGGTCTAGTCGGTACGACTAGATCATATTATTCAAGGATATGGATGGGGAAGGAAAGTCTCTCTCGTGTGGTTCGCAGACACCCGTGGTCAGTGGATGCCGAATATGTCCACGTAAAGACTAGAGCTGATCTCTAGGATCTTGCCCCTCGGCCATCACAGATCTGACCCTAAGGGCTTTCGGGGAGAATTGACCTTGTGACCTCTTGAACGACGAGGCACTGACTTGACCAGTTTGGCTAACCCTTGGGGTTGGGGAAGGAAAGTCTTGATTGAACACCTAATACCTTATACCATGCAAGTTTCATCTAATATGGTTCTACTAGATCATATTATTCAAGCATATGGGAAAGTGAGTGCTCAAGAGATCAATGATATCACTTAGTAGAATCAGGTACCTTATAAATTAGCCAATGAAAGTATTATATTCTCCTTGGGAATATAGAAATATGACGTCCTGGGAAACTTCATAATTTGATCGATTCTTTTCTAAATTCTTCAATAGCGTAATTACGTATATCATTCATAAATGATATATTACGTATCTAATAATTACATATATAATAATACAATATTACATACCAGGCATCTCATCAATAAAACCATGACAATTTGAGAGGGAAAGCTATTCAATAGTCACCCTCGTTTGTTCAGACTACATAACCGAAGTCACCTTACTCACTCAAAGCATCCTTTTTTTCCAATTTGAAACACATGGCATGGATGGTAGGTATTTCATGGTTCATCATACTATATGATTTAACGCAATTTCGTAGTTCATCCCACCCATTATAGATGAAGGAACTTCTCAGTTCCATTCCTTATCGCTTCAATATGCGTGAGTATCACTGATGGGTTGTTCAACGACTTCATGGAATCCACTTCTATTACTTACGTGAATGTATAATAAGCCCTGATAAGGTTGGTTTGTGTCCTAGAGAGGTTGTTTCCTCATTTCCCTACTCAAGACCAACAACATACCGCTATGCCTAGCAAGACCAGCAATCAATAAAAGCCATCCCATCTAGTCGTCCCAGCCAGTCACCCCAATCCATCCATTAGTAAGAAAGGGAGGTAAAGGGATCTTTGTGAGGGGAATGTCATAGTTAAAGGCATCCCAATGAGATTGAATAGGATGGAAATTCCTGATTATAGATCTGCATGATCAAAACTTGTGATTAAGTCAAACATCACAATATAATGGACCTTCTAATTCTTTCCGACGTTTAGCTAATAGATTCACAATATAACTGGGAAGGTGTTTCAAATACCATACACGAATAACCCAACATGCCAGTTTAATGTATCCCATTTGATATCTTCGAATTCGAGAAATTAACGAATTCAACTCCAGATTGTGTGCAAAATTTTGAATCTATCTTCTCATTTCCAATCCCTGGAGAATTTCCACAAGCACAACTCTACTTTTTATAGGTCCAAATATTATTTCACAAAACGATCCATCTCTTTCTAGTTTATTAGTTTCATAACGTAGAGTATAAGGTTTAGCTTAGAAAAACTTCTTTGGGGAGCCAACCAACAAATCTAGCTAAGGGTTGATCGATAACAACTGCTCTGAATGGGTAGGGGAGAGTAGTGAGTTAGGCTACGAGGAGGAAAGAAAAACTAACTGGCTCACCCCCGGTGAGTACAGGGATTTCTAGCCCAGAAAGGAGTTCAACTAGTGGTGCGGGCTTCGCAGGGGAGTGAAAATCTGTGAAATAGTTTTTGAGCTGGCCGGTGTGGGATGGAGAGTAGTGAATCTGGACAATGTTACATAAAGAATCTGGTGTTTACTGGAGAGTGGGTGAGGCTAAGTTTATACCGTGGGTGAGGGATGATCGGATTAAGGAAAGAAGGTAGGTTCTACGTGAGCCGCTCGAGGAGTAAAACCATACTTATCTTGGAATATCTAATCCGATTGAATTCTCGTGGCCATACTTCTTGTGGCCATACTTCTACTTTATTAATAGCTTCTACTTCTGTATGATCTAATCGACCATTTGTATAGCCACTACTTATTTAGTCTTAAAGAAAATATCCTTATGCCACAACTGTTCATGAGAAAGAGAAAATCCCCCTATAAAGAGCAGTGATGCAATTCTCAATCTTGGTAATCGAAGAGAAGGCCCCGTGATGGCAATAAAAACATATGTGATCAACACTTTAAGCCCTTTTAGAGGTCTCAGTACATCAATGCACTAATCAAATAAACTATTATTGGTAAGAAGCTTATTCCTTACTACGAAAGTAGCTAATAGGTAAGAAGCATAAGTAACATATCTAGAAGTAGGACCATCACAATAAGCTTGGGTTGTAAGAACAAATCCAACAACATCACCTAAGCAGAGCATACCTATCACCCGATGGGGCAGGGGATCCCTGCTAGTAAGGTGAAAATAAAAACTAAATGGGTTCACTAATGTACTATAGATGAAGGAGCCTCTTCTAGTATTTGATACTCATCCTGCTTGGAAAGATTTGGGTTCTTCCAACCTTGTGTAAGCTACCAATTTACAATACTAGAAACTATTTCAATAGAATTTATTTGTACCTTCTATTTATTTCATACTGGATGACTCTTGAATAATACTTTCTTTCTCATATGGATTAATCTTGAAGAAAAAATCGAATAAAGATAATACTATTGAAGAAGGAACTCTCATTCTTTTGCTCACCATCTTCTTGTAGTTGAGAAGAACCACTGTCATTTTGAACTCCCTGGCTCGCTGCCTGGATGGAATAAAGATTGTAATGGAACCACTTGTTATCATTTGCTCACTAGAGAATAACTACTAGAATAAAGTCTATGCTTCGCTCTCAAGTCTTCCTTTCTTAGTGGATCTTAGCCTAACCCTTTTAACATATTGATAACTTGATGTCTCCTTATTTGATCTATTTATCCAGATCAACCCCATTTGTGGTTTCTTCTAATTGTGATAAATAGTCGAGGGATCAGAGGAGAACTCATGTTTATGCAACAAGAAGATTCTGTAGATGTTGCGCAACCTACCCTCCTTGTTTTGTCCCTCCCCTATCCATTTGCGACAAAGCAACGAAATGCTATGTTTCTCCGCACTTCCTCATAGTCAGTTGAGCCCCGTAGTCTGGCTCAATCCTTTAGGAGACTAAAATTAATTATCTCTTTATTTGTATATATAACCAACTTTGTGATCAATTGGCATATTGATCTGGAATATCCTCCAATTTCATTAACCTCCTACTTTTCTCGGGAGGTCAAATTCCATTGCTCGTTCTAGTTGGAACGAATTCTCGATAATTTAGAGGGAAGAATTATAATCTCATACATGCTGACTAGATAAAGAGTAATTATCTAAGAGTGGGTGAAAATAACAGTTTATGGGAAAGGCAGAATCAATAAATCAACAACTAGTTGATATCTCATTCGCTCTAGTAAGAGTGGTAAAAAGTGTTACAGAATGGGTGTGATCCCAAACACGATAGTACTTGTACTCTTACAGGATTTCTAATACCTATAATATAGATACTTTACAATGCAGGATTTCTTATGAGGATATATTTGGCCAAGATGTAATTCACAAGGGTATGGAGGGACCAGATTAATAAGGTAGTTTACTTGAGTCTCATAAAGTGCCTAGTATAAAGCATCTCAAAAACCTTATGTCGTGGGCCTATAGAGCGTGAAGTAGTTCATTCGACTAATTCCTCTCTATCTATAACTCACTATGGAACTATCGAAAGGGAAGAAAGAGGAGTTTGGCCCAGTTCCTGCCGACATTCATGCATGTAACTCTGGCTTGACTTGTGGTTCTAACATTGTGTCCAGGGTTGGTTACTTTATGAAATAAAGGTGTGATTTCAAAGTGGTTGATGAAAGAAGGGGAATATATCCTTCCTTCTTTCCCATGAATTCTCAAACTATTCACTTTCTTCCTTCTTCTTTCTCAATGAATGTGATAAGCACCCTTAAAAAAAACAATGTTGTACCTGCATAAGTACTTGCCTTTCTTTCTTGGTACAACCCCTTACCGAAGAACGAAGCAGGGTAAAAGCCCTGGTTAGGTGTTGCTTAGAAGCTATTTATAGGATGTTGAAGGAAGTATGTACATAGATAGTGGATCCTGAACGTTGGGACTATCTCTCCTATCTGACCCGTTCCTCTCAAATCCTCTCCTATCCGAACGAGACTATGCTTTCTCGACTATTGGTAGCTAACTCTTCACTCTCCTTGTAACTAACCCTTAAGAATTCCTATTTCGAGTTTGGCCCCCTTCAACCCCCCTATACTAGACAAGTACCAGGATAACAAATATAATATAAGCATATCAAACTTGATCACAAGAACTGTAGAGTTTCCAGGAATGAAGTTGTGATTTTAAGTGTTGTTTTACCAGCTCAACATTAAAAAGAAACAACTTGTCGATGAGTTTTAGACCCACAGGATGTAGAAGAAGGAAAAATTTATCGCTTGCTTATTATACTTTCCTGGGAGGGGAGTGAGAAGCCAGGGTTTCCCGAAAGTTTATGGCAGCAAGGGTAGATAATACGTTATGGAAATATAATCGATACGGTGGAAATGAAGGTCTAGATTGGATGGCATGAATGAGCATACCATAATAATGGAAGAAGCCATAGCATATCCACTCTAATAGGTTCCCTCTCTAAAGGTATAGGTGTGGGAACTTGCCTTATATATGATATTATTCAAAGCAGTACATATCTTCTCTGGTGGTAAGGATATCTTTTTGTTCTTTCATGTATGGTGTCTCAGGGGGTCCTCTTTCTTTCGGCCAATGATGATGCGGGTAGTTCTTCTCATTCATTCATCCTGCGGACAACCTCTCTCAAAAGATACGGGCGGTAGCAAACCAGAAAGTGATTGACTTCATTATATATCAATCTTAGATAACATAGGAACATTATAACACATACATGACGGGCTACTTACATCCAATACAATATAAACTAACTAAGTGATTAATAACTATCCTGGTCTAGGGAACCATTTATGAAGGGATAGTTAGCAAAAAATGAAGCTAAGGGGGAAGAATTTTTCAATAGCTCTAGGTCTTTGTTCGGTTGAGGAAAATGTATTAGGTCGTTCGAGGGAGATAGATTGGGAGAGGTCATTTATGCGACCTATTGATTGGTCGTAAGAGATTGGTTGATTGGGCTCAAACACCGACTATACTACCTAATGTGGGTACGGGAAAGCACTTAACCGCTTAAGGAGAGTAACCACTTAAGCTACAAGGAGAGAGTAAGATACAAGGTCCTACTAATGACAAGGTCTTCGCATGATTAGTTAGGTCTCACTCTACATTATCAGTACACCTAAAATGTAGCAGGGGCCATAATGAATGATCGTTTCAGCTTGGTGGCTAAGTGTGAGGGTTTCCTCCTCACACTTAGTATGGAGGAATTTCTTACTCGACCATCAGGAGAGGATGTGCAAGTAGGATCTTAATAGTAGGAGAGGTCAGTTGATTTAATATTGCCCCTGAAAAAAATATTATAAAGTTGTTTCATTATCTCTTTATATATGTAATTACGTGACTTCACATCAAATGGGATTTTAGCAGGTTAAAACGTTCTCTTTTCCCCCCTCAAAGGCTTTAAATATATATATAATATATATATAATATATATATATATATAATAATATATATATATATATATATATATATATATAGATATATATATGATGAACACAAATTTTAGTCACGCAATTGTTGGATGAGTTGGACGGAAGTAGTTAAATCTCAAGAGGGATATCTTGGAGGGGTTTGTATACATACATATATAGTTATTTATATATATCCATGTATGAACTATGTATCAAAGGCATGGACAAGGTTTCTCTTAAATATATTATCAGTTACAAGTTGTTAAGGGAGAAGTCATTGAAAAAACATTAGATCGAAGCTTTAAGATTATTTGTTCACATATGGAAAGAGAGGGGGTTGGGCCATAGGGCATGGCCTTCGTGTTTAATAACCCTATGTGAAGGAGTGTCGAGACCAAATTCCAAGGGAAAAAGCCCATACCATACATGCTTATGCTGTGGGGGGAAGGGGGTTAAAAGATAGGGCCCAGAGAAGTGTGGAGACACACACATCATAAGCACCATATGCCCATGAGCCATGTCCAAGTGTGTAAGTGGGAGAGAGCCCAGTATTTGGATGACTTGCACCTAAATCTATCCACATGTCTCGGAACTTTGTTACCTAGAGATTTTCGAGGGAAGCCAAAGGGGAAACCTCTGAGATATTGCTTCCAAGATGGATCGATAGAAACCTCCAATATTTTATTTTTGCGATGGCTCAACGAAAACCTCCAAGATTTTATTTCTGAGATGGCTCAGTAGAAACCTCAGAAATTTTAATTCAAAGATGGTTTGGTGGAAACCTATGAGATATTACTACTGAGATGAATTGGCAAGCCAAGGGAAACATATGATAATGTTATCTCTAGGATGTCACAACAATAATGGGCCGAAGTGTGCATTGTTGTTGCAAGTAATGTAAGCACACGATGGAGGATGGACTGCTAGGGCTCCACGCAACCTTGGAAGGGTTGTCGTGGAAGAAATGGAGAGGAGGTGATAAGGATTATTTATAAGAAGGTTACCTCTGGGGTGACATGGCCTTCAAGGTTCCCACACTCGCTTATCTTGTAAACTCATATGTGTGCTCATTCCTTATTTGGATGTGTCCTGCATACGAGTGAGTCGATAGCTTGGGAAAAGTTTGCCACGTGGATGGTGTCGTGGCCATAGAAGAGCCCACGCCTCTGTGTTATATATCTATATATGCATATATTATGTACATAGTATGTTGGACCTCGTAAAGGGGTCCATTGAGTATGAACAGGTTAGCAACGATCATGTGGATTGTGACTTGGAAAACCATGTGGGGGCCACACAAACATCATAATAAGGTGGCACTGTTTGATTGGCCATGACTTTAATCAACCATATATTTTGATTTGGAAGTCATATTGGAGCAAACTTTATCATTGGAAAGGTCTAGATGAGACGAACATGACAATGCTATCATTTTTATGTTCTGATATAGTTGTAAAAGAGCAAAAAAATTAGACCCCATTTCCATAAATGAACCATGGATTGGGTCAGCATAGAAATTACCTTCTTCCAACCTTAGTTAAGGTTGGATTTAGTAGGGGGTTTGTTACATTGCCAATGTTGGATCTTCCACAAATTTCTCCAAGAATCCAAATCGAACCCCCATCTCAATGTGGATAGCGTATTTATGCAATCCAGCTACCTCTTAGGCATGACCAAGAGTGCACTCTTTGCCCTTGCATTGCCTGGCATGGCCAAGAGGGCACTACTTCCCCCACGCTACCTTCCTTTGAAAGTTGCCCTTTTGATTGAAGAGAAGGGAAAAAATTAGATGACACCTCCAATTGCATTAATGATCAGATTAGATCAAAGCAACTTTTTACTGGCCTTAGGGATTCGACTTTAAATTGGATGAGATGGGTATGGCAGCTCATGTCAAAGCCCATTTCCTCCAAACTTTGGCCTGTCATCCCTTCTCCTCAGGTTTTAATGATAATAATACAATAGTTAATTAAATATTATAATTAATAATTATTATTAATTAAGCATCAATCCATAATTAATCATTTTTAATATTATTTCAAGCATTAATATATGATTATTCAAGTTTTGGCATTGATTAGAGTGTTAATACATGACTAACATTAAACAATGAATTCACACCTTAGTACCATGATCAAGGCATGGATGAACTTATTCAATAATAGTTCTATTAGAAAATTGAATACAATTTTTGCCAGTAATCAGATATCACACTGGGATGCTCATTTATGCATAAATGTTTATAAAGGTTATAGTCAATGCAATGGATGTTACACTCATCAAGAGCAAAATTTAGCATAAGTTACCCCATATGATGAGGGAACTTGACACAATGGAGACCATTCATTCCTAAAGTGGGCGGGGGGGGGGATATTAGTGGTCACCCACCTCTTCCACTAACTCAATGACTCTTTATCGTTTTGGAATTTTTCTATGTTTTTTTGAGTCCCAAAGTTTTGGGGCTGTTTTTAGGCCCCAAATTATGTTTTTGGGTGATTTGAGGTTTGAGGGTTGCCACAACATTGCCTAGTCGCAACCAAAGGTTGTAATTCTTAGATAATTCCTTCCAATGGGATATTGTGCACTCCAAATGTACATTGTATGCAAAAGTTGTGCCCCTAGTAAGTTGGTGTACCAATTAACCACCTAAGGTACCATAAACATTTTGATGCTTCCTCTTTAAGGGTTAGGGTTTTGGAATTATAGGATTCTTTCTTTATGTTAAAAGGCCATTCTTTCAACCTCTTGTGATAACTTTCATGAATGTGTGCAATCACTAGCTCTCTCCCTTCAGATATAACTACCACCGTTATGGCCAATTTGTGTACTATAGTATTCTATTATTTTATTTACCAATAGAAGTTAGGTTTTCACTATATTATTTTGTTCCATGCAACTCTAATGTTATAAATTAAGGCATCATATTGATCTATGAACCCAATACTTCTTTGTCCCTCCACAAGATTATCGTAAAATATATTGACATCACTCTTGAATACAAGAATGAGCCCCATATCCATTATAATGATCCACTTCTTCAATTCTTTTCTCGTTTGGGAGTGCGTATGGCACTTGTTTTACCATTCTTACCACCAGCTCTCAACTTATAAAAAAAAATCATTGAAAATGCACCACAGGTACCATTCCTTAAACCTTCATATTGCATAAAGAGTTCTTGTGAAGGAGTTTACTTAATTTGAGAGCAGAAAAATATGCAAGGCTCAACCCATGCTCATAAGGGTGGGGGCCTTTCCATGGGATTTGTTTTTTCACTCAATTATAAAAAAAAACAATAAAAAAATTCATCAATATTTCAGCAATAAGACTAGAGATCATCTATGCATTTGGTATACTATATGTTCACATTGAACTTGGATGGCTAGTTTATCATTAAGCTAAATTTTTAATGTCTGAGCAACATCTTTAAAACCATTTTTCATTAACTAGTTCACTCACGTAAGCATGAGTTTATTAAAGCATAATTATAATCTAGAAATAACATATCATGTTATCTTCAAAATAGCCAAGTACTTTAAACTCTTTTAGAGATAAAGAGAACCCAACTAAAAATAAAATGCAGAGACTTATCTAAATTGATTTGCCTGCAACTAAAAAATTGTGTGCATTTTTCCACCCAACCATAGGATCAATTATGTATGTTCTTTCCTACAACTCTCCAAACCTTAGCCAAGTGATGATACCACCAGGGGAAAAACTCAAAACCTCAAGAAAATTCTCAACTGTGAAATCCACTTTCCTTCATAAGCAAACCAACACTACAACCCTCTACCCACCAAGCTATAACTTCAACAAATTTCTAGATTCCTTCCCAGTTGGTTGTAGCTACACAAGGGAGTCCCTTCGGTGCTAGTGTGGTCCCTCAACAACCTCCCCTCTTCATGCTTGCTATCCCACACAATTGTCATCAAATTCACAAATCCCTTCTTCCTTGTTTGGGTTTGTGTTTTCTTGCCTAATTTTATCAATCAAAATCAACATTTAACATGTCCGAACACTCAGGAATGGTCCCCATTCAAATTCAACACCATTTTGGCATGAATTTTGATTTCCCTAGGAAGTTCTATCTACTTTTAATTACTATCAACAACCCACTCATGAATCAACTCATTTTTCACTTGTGGGTGTTCTTTGTTCTCTATGAACTCTTATACTACACTTCTTAGATCTCCAACACCCTCTACAAAATAAAAAGAAAAACCACCTTGACCCCCCACATGCATTCCCATACTCTAGCCAAGGAAGATACATCAGGTTTTGGTCTCTATCAAGGGATTTAGTGAGTCAGAGCATAAAAATCGAGATGGGTACTTGTTATACCCTACTTTGACCATTTTCATCAACGTATTCAATTTGCATACCTCCATAACTATGAGTATTTTTTCGCAACTACCCAACTCCCTTCAATGACAGATTTTGGGCAAGCCCGAAAGATAGAAATGATTTCAAATTGATTTTTTTTTTTTTCATTTTTGGAAATATGGGGCTTTGATCATTGCTGTTCACTTAGAAAGTAAGGTGATTTCCTAATCCCCTCATTGATTCCCAATTAGGGTATCATGATCAGTACTAGTGCTCCATATTTCAATTAGTTGGTCAACAACACACACACACAATATATATTAACAAAATACATTTTCATAAGTTGAAATTGTTCCATCATAATTTGAAAATCACCAAAGCATCTATGCAACAATTTGGAGTGACAATAAGTCATAGTTACGATTATAGATTGGGAGAAAATAGCTTGTTACACCCATAATTTTTTTCCTGAAAGGTATGTAACAATTTGTTACCATGTGCATGTGGTGATGACATCTAACACATTTAAAAGGAACTCTTATCAAATAGTCCAACCCATCAATGTGAATTAAAATCCCTTATGCAACATCATATTCACAACTAAAACATCCCTTAGATCCATCCCAACCCCACACCTAAAAACCCACATCCACCTCTATAAATTGACAAATGGAGTTTCCAATTTCCTGGAAAACCTCCAAAGACAAAATTGAATTGGAATTTCATGGAGATTCACGCATACTGAGTTCAATTCCACCCTATTCATCCAATCATCAAAGAAGGGTGACCAATGCTTTAAAATAAGTGGTGAATACTCCCACCATTAGTGAGTAGCCATTGTGTTCTCTCCATCCTCGTTAGAAAGAAAAACACATGCCATCCATCCCCTAGCTAAATTGTATTGAGTTGAGATATATCTTAATAGGGATTCCCATTCCCTTCATAGTGATTATTATATCATTATTTCATAAAACTTTCTCCCATGAAATCTACCCACCAAATTCTTTGAACCCAATGTTACTACTTCATTCATCTTGACATCCTCACCTAGAATTGATTTCATAGGCTCACACTTTTATTTAACACGTTTCCTTTTCCTTTTCTCGTTTGAAGTATCCCCTCCACTAAGCTAGGTAGATTAATTCCCACCCGCATCTTGAAAAATCAACCTTACAGACCCTTTCTCCAAATTTCTCCATTACTTGTAATTCAGACCACCAAAAAGCATCCTCCTTGGGCTATAACTCACCAAGAAAACCAAGCATGGGAAAATATTCCACCATCAAATAAGGATCAAACCCAATACCAACCCACTACAATTCCCAAACTAGTTTTGAATATAACAATATTTTTTTCCTATTTTTTGGATGAGATATGGGTGGCCCTTACCAAAGTGAGGTTCATATTTTGATTTACACCCCACAATAATATTCATCATTGCACTTGCCCTTATCAGAAAGGAGGACATGCTAGACCCCTTGCTTAACTTGGAAAGTGAGTGGAGTGAATTGAGAAATAATTAACCAATATTTGTGCACAAGAGGATATCCGTCCAGGACTATCTTTTCACTTGTCACCACATACTCTAATCTCACCTCTAGTTGATATCTAGAGAAAAAATTACTTTCCGATTAGTTCTCTCCACATACCATCAAAAACAACATTTTCCAAAGTCCTTAGAAACTTGGGTTTGTACCATGAAAATTTCAATAATTCAATTGCCAGATGTTGTGCTTCATCTTCTACTCATATCCTTGGAAAGATCCAATTTCAATATCCCTCCGTGAGATCATCAAGATAATCCACAAAGTCAAGTTCCATAGAAAAATACTTCAAAAATATTTCTAAGGCTATTTTTTAATAAATGAAACATGTAGAGATTTGTATTATTAAATAATTGTGGATTTCAAATCCAGAACCTTTACATATTCCAATCTTCCTTGCAAGTTTGAAATTGAACATGAAGGCTCAATCCAAACCCTCAAGTGAGTTCCCTAGGACACAAAAATTTCGATCCCTTTTCAACTATTTTTTTTATAAAAAAACCCCCTACATCCATACACATTTACATTCCATGACTTACTATTTTTATTTTTATTAGTTTGAATTCTTGTTTTTCTTGGAGAAATACGTTTTCCTTGCTTCCGAACTTGAGTATAACCCATGTTTTTTGTAGATTTCGATGGGTCCTTCTTTGGCAAGTTCACTTCATTGTTCTTGAATTCTTCCTCATCCACTTGATCTGCCTAAGAGTTTGTTGTTCCAACATTATCCCTTGTGGTTTCCAGAGAGGATCCATTTTCTGTAAGGGTTTGTTGTTTTTCCACTCTCAATGAGTCCAAAGAATCTTCACTGGAATGTGGTTTTTCCTGATTGAATTTTGTTGCCGCTGATGCATTTTCTTTGGAAATATTAATTTATGTTTTATCTTTTGGTTCTTTCTTATCATTGGACTCTTCCTCTTTGTATACCATATAGTGATCAACCCGAGATACTTCCCAACAATTATACCTTCAATGTTTTTCCGATCTTTGTTGCTCTGACGCTTGGGGAAATATTTTATTACATGCCCAGTTTCATAGCACACTCTACACTGGAATGAAACATTTTTGTAGTCGAGCTTTTGGACCCGGTAATAATTTGGGGCCGACAAATTGATCTTAGCGTGAAAACCCTTATTGAATTCCATCTCCACACAAATTCGAGCATAAGTAATTTTATAATAATTTCTTGTATTTGGGATGCAAAAAAAAATCACATTCCTTGTTAAGAGTATAAGCATGCAATCAAAACGATAACATGCACATAATATTAAGATATAAGAAGTATGAGAAAATACTTATCTTATACAACCAAACAAACAAGAACCTGAGATCGAGACTTTGACTCTCCACCCAAACATACAGGAGCTACAACCACTATTACTTGTAGTTTTCATCCCCGAGCCAGATTCCAAAGTTTGAGGTGGAGTTCTTTCAAAGGGAAACTTCAACCAAAGAAACAACTAAAACAAGATGTATCAATGTCACTTTGCCTTCATCCACCATCTACATAAGCTCAACCAAAATAAAAATTGAAACATGACGTCTTAAGGCCACTCTATCGTCATCCACCAACTACATAAGTTTTTCCCTTAGTCCTCTCAGACCTTTTCATACATTATAAACATCCATGCCAGGACATGACAATACAAAGAGTTCAACTCACTTTCAAGATAAGAGAGTCCACAACAATAAGGTTCATCATTGGATAAGCTACTCCAGGTGGTTCATCAGTGAGTCAAGCACCAATGCTTTAGCCCCAAGGCAACTCCTGGTGGTTCATCAACCTCACAAGCACCTGAGTGAATCTTCCCAAACCAATAGGTTCATCTATCCACAAGCTTCCATTGGATTCTTCAGCCTTATAGGTGAGCCACTGCTCTCTATAATGCTTGTACCTAGTGATTTTCTCTGAGGGTTCTTTTACTAGTTTACAAACTCTCCAAAGCTTGAAAAAAACAACTACTCTATCACGTTGTTTGTTATTCATTCTTGCCTCTAACCTTAGAGGAAATTTTCCTTTCTGATTATAGAGTCCACACATAGAACCCTTTTGTTGTTGTTGTGCGCTCCTAGAGAGCTTCTTCTTCTCTCTGCATAAAATTTTGCATGTGTGTGAGAGAGAGCATCTGAATGAATGTATCTCATCCTCCTTCCTTTTCCCAATAGACTAATTTCCCATCGTTTCGATGATTGCACGATAGTCAACTTCCTTGGAAAATGCAACCCATGCTGCCTTTAATGTTTTGGCCTCTTCCTTGATTATGGTCAGATCTAAAGGACACTTGGACCAATCCTCTTATTTTCAGGTAATCTATGACACAGTCATACCCATTTAAAACCACTCAACCAATCAAGATTGATATTTAAAACAACCATTCCCTCAAGAAATGGAATTTGTGTCCCTCTCTCTGCCTTTTAAATAATTACATTTATTTACAATGAGAGAAATATTAATCGGGAGATATCACAGTCCTATCCAAATAAGAAAAGTATTAACTAGGGGATGTGACACGTCTCTGAAATTCGGGGAGGTTCTATGCAACATCGAAAAATTATGGACAACATTATCTTGGTTTAGGAAGCTATTCACTCAAGTAAGGAAAGCAAAGAACCAAGCATCATCATTAAGTTGGATATGGAAAAGGTGTTCGATCAGGTAAGACATTCTTTTCTCCTTTTGGTTATGGAAAAGTTTGGTTTTAGAAATAATTCTTAATATGGGTCCAAGCTTGCATTGGTACTTCATGAATAGCCCATTTGGTGACTGGGATGCCTTCAGAAATTCTCTCCACATCCAGACCCAATATTATATATATGGGTCACTTAGACTTTTAAGTAGAAACTTGGAATTAACAAGATGTTGTTGTTGCTACAACATCCTCCAAATTTTTTCTTATATTCAAACTTTGGAACCTACTTTAGCCATATGAGTTGTTGTCTCTAGCAATAAAATACATTTAATGCTTGTTCTCTAAGTTTTCAGGTCTCGTTGTGAAGGTTTCCCAAGTGTCATATTTTGATAAGGGAAGTGTCACACTTTGAGAAAGGGATAGCACACATGTAAGAGGAAAATTTGGTAATAATGGGTCTTATCTATCATAGAAACATGAACTAAACTCATTCCGAAAATTTTGTGTAATGTTTTGTTGGTTTCGTCACTTGTGTCGCAAAGTGTATCTTAAGTGTCGCACTTGGAGGTAAGTGTCGTTTAGTTGTCATTTCAATGGGTGCATATTGATTTTGGGTGCTAAGTGTTTCATGGTCATGGTTTTTATCCTCTATGAGTGTGTGATCATATTCAAGTCATGTTATGGTTTATTTCTCATCTCAGTGATCCCACACTTAGTCAAATTCTGAAGAAGCTCCTTCCCCTACCAACCCTACTTTACTTTGCCTCCTTGAATTGCACATTGCGTAGTTGAAAGCCTCAGTCAACATTCCCCGCCTCTTGGAACTATGCATTCCGTAGTCATTGCCACCAAGGACTTCACATTACGCTGTCATGGTGCCCAATTGTAGCCTCCTATCCTTTAGAATTGTGCAATCCTACTTCCCAGTCAGCCTCTCACTGCACACTGTGCAGTTTCTATCAACAATTCACCTCCCTGCCTCTGATCTTCACAACTGAACAATCTTGTGGTCTAGCCTCTCTTGAACTATGCATTGCATAGCCACAATGGGAAGCCTGCCTCACTGTGTCATTGTCTCCCTCAACTGTGCAGTTATGTCTTCCAATGCCTCACCCACTGTGCATTGTGCAGTTACAATGATAAAAACTTCCTCACTACCTTTTGGAACTATGCGCTATGCAATCCCTAAGCCTCTTCCTTAATCCTGCACTCTGTCTAGGATCCAATCAGTGAAATACATGAACAATGTTAGACTAGGATGTTTCCATATTAATGTCATATTTTCACGAGTGAATTCCATCTACAGGTACTATATATTAATATGAAAAGATGATGTTCAATGAGGATCCAAAGGACATCATGCAAAAAGACACTTGTGAATATGGAACCATAGAGAGATCATCAAGCGAGAAGATGGAGGGACACTAGAACATGACAGGAGATTGAAGATCAATATCACATGGAGGAATCCATATAAATCAACCTCTTGGAGGATGAAGATGAAGCACATGCAAGACTTGTCTTGAAGATATCTAAGAAGTGGAAAGAAGAGAAGCTTGGAATTCACACATCATCATGAAGATCCAAGTCATGGATTATACAAGTGTCATCTCAAGAGTCACATATGTCATTATATATTGCCACATCAATTGTGGATGCATTATGTAATTTCAAAAAAATGAGAAAATTTAAAGTGTGTAGAAGTCCAAAGATCACACATAGAATGTGAAAAGTCATGTAGAAGTCCAAATGTCTCAAAGGAGTTTTGAAAAGTCACATTGAAGACCAAGAGTCATGAGGGGAGCCCAAGAGTCACAAGTTTGGTGGAGAGTCACCTCATTTGTTATATATACACCCTCATAGCTCAAGCAAAGGAATTTTTACCTTAGTTTCTCAAGCTAGGCACAAGAGAGAACATTAGGCTTTTGAGAAGCAAGTAGTTTCTTAATGCTCCACTATTGGAACAAGTGTTGTATCATTGTAATGGTGTACCTTGGAACTTTCACTCAATAATTTGAAGCTCTTGGAGCTAACATGCTTTTCATGCATATGTCGTGAACGATTGTGAGACTACTCTTCCATTCTTTACGTTATATGTTTAAGTAAACACATACTAATGAAAATGAACTATTTCGTTAGCTTTAGTATTCATCATTTAATTGACGTGTGTCTTATGTTTTCATGATCATTAATTTCTTTGTGGACTATTTTGCAAGATTACTAACAATTATTTCAAATATATATGTGTCTTTCTTAGGATGGTACTAATACTTTTCTCTTAAAGACTAACTTTCTTTTCCATTTTGTGAAAGAACCATTATAAACTCTACAATTGAATACATCAATAGGCTAACCTATTTTCTTATCTTGAAAGTACATGCATTTCTCTTGTGTTGTTTATTATAGCCAAGGAAAATTTCTAGGATAAATGGAAACCGACCATACTTCCAGTTGGGGCTCCTACTCCAAACTATGTGAGGTCCAATTAGAACTTCATATCAGGGAGACCCCCATACTTTTGGCGGCATCCAACACCGTCAACACCAAAAAAAAAGGGTGGTTAATGGGTCTTAGCATATCCAAGAATTTCAAGGAGATCAACCACTCTTTTCCAACGATACCCTTCTCTTTGGGGGGGCTTCTAAGATTATAGATCACCATTTTTTATTGGTTCCAGACTCCTATTTGGAATTATCAGGTGGATTAATAAATAAAATGAAGAGTCAGTTGTTCTGATGGAACTACTCTAATACCACTCTTTAGGAGATAACAAGGACACTAGAATTCCAGTCTGAGGTTGGGCAGGAACACTTCAAGTATTTGGGAATCCCTCTTTTCGTAGGTAAAGCATGTACAAATGATTGGTTCGAGGTCATCCAAAAAAAAAAAAAAAAATGTAGGCTTGGGGTGCTCCATGGTTAAATTTAGTTGAAAGAATTGTATTGATAAAAGTTGTCCTATCATATTTACATATATAGTTATGCTCAGGTCTCGTGGCCCCAAAAGCAATTATCACTCAAATTGGGGCACATACTTGTATATTTTTATGGAAATATACAAAGCATAATGATAAAATATTCCATCTTGTTCAATGGAATACAATTCAACTTCCTAAATATCTTGGGGGTTTAGCAATTAAAGATCCTTACCCTATGAATTTGGTCCCCAGGACCACAATTGTGTGGAGGCTAATCTCATACTCTAAGAAGTGGTGGAAGTAGTCCTTCTTGAAAAAATATTTCCATAGATCTTTCCTTTTAATAACATAAATAATAGATTGGTCTCGTTCAGGATCAAAGATTTGGAAACTATGCAAAAAATCAATCTCTTGTGATCAAGCATCTAAGTTAGAGGATAGGTAATGACGTTCACATTAATATCTAGAATAACAACTTTCACGAAGAAGGTTCATTAAGAAACCAAGCAAAATTAAGGGAAATAGTAGATTCAATGTCACAAAATGGACTGACCAAGATCAAAGACATAGAAAAATGGGATGAGCATGGCATGTGGTCTAGTTGGTCTTTCCCAAACATCCCTCCCATCCTTCTCCAACGGTGGGGAATTCTTGTAAGATCTCTTAAAGATATGGTTCCTAGCTCTTGATTAGAGCGAGACCATCGTTCGTGGAAATTAAGTCCCATTCAACTATACCTTGTTAAAGAAGGTTATGCTCATCTTGTAAATCAATTGCCTCACCCACCATAAGACGAGTTATGGAAATAAATATGGTAAAGGGATGACATACCAAAGGTAAATATATTTTGTTGGACCCTTATGCATAAAAAAATCCTCACAAAAAAATATCTAGAAGAGAAACATTCAAGGACCCTCCCATATGTGCATGATCGCAGAGGAAAATATACACCATCTTTTCAAGACCTGCTCCTTCTCCTTGGTTGTCTAGAAGGAGGCCTTTTTGAATTTAATCCAGTTAGAAGCTATTCCAAATGACTCAGTGAAAATGTTTGTAACATGGAATAGAAGGTATCCTTGGCTATGTAAGTCTTCTTCTCTAATCATGAGATGTTGTTCAGTGCTCCCCAAATATATTTTTCGGTCACTCTGATTGGAAACAAATGACATAATTTTCAAGAACAAGAATCAAGATCCATCCAAAGTGGCCCTTAAGCCGACCACCTTGTTGTTTGATTCAATCACTTCCTGGGGATTCAAAGCCTTTGATCTTGAAGACATTTCCTCACTCAAAAGGGATTGACATATGGTGGGGTCTCCATAAGATAAAGCTTGCAACCTTGAACTATACTTGAATAAAATAAATATCACCTCCATTCGTCAAGAGCTGATGGATTTTCAGATTTGGCATTCCAATCAACACAATTTTTTGCTATCCTTCGATGGTGCATCGAAAGTAAATCTAGGGGTGGCAGGAATGGAAGGCGTGATTATTGGCCTCAATAGACAAACAAAAATAAATTTTGTGTGGGGTTTGGGAACAACAACCAATAACCAAGCCGTGTTTCTTGCTCCATGGCATGGATTAAATATAGAAATTGAACGTAAATATCAAGAAATATTAATATTTGGCAACTTAATGATAGTTATCCGGTGAGTTTGGGAGGCATATTGTCACTCAAAAGTGACATTTTCTTTCATAGTTCATGGAATTTAAATTCCTCAATAGATATATTAGAAAATCGATGATCAAGGATGGTACATGGAACCTCAGAGTTGAATAAAAATCATACATTAAATTCCTCCTTGTCATGAGGTTCCCAAATCTTATAGTGGGATCATTTAATTCAATTCATGAACAATTAATCAGGAGAAATGTTGAATCACGTTCAAAGCATGGGATAAGATGGAAAATCAATTCATTGGAATTGCGGACTGCATGGTTTAGTGGCCATCACTTATGGATCAACCTCGATCATCTCTTGAGGTGTACACCTTTCGCCTCATCATTAACACTTATCCTGTGCACTTCCTCCCTCTCTACATGACATATCATAAGACCTGTGTTGGGTTGCAGATAATTAGAGTGTCAAGACAAAGACATTTATTTCACATTATGTCAGTTATTTTGCTATTCTTTCCATAGAAAGTGTTTTTTCCAACAAGGATCTCCCAGTTGTTTCACCTTGGATTCCTTAGGTTTGCATTCAATGGAGACTGTGAAGGATATCATAGATCACATGGTTCTCTACAATTATGATAGTGGTATTTCTTAGGCTCGTGTTTGTAGAATTTCTGTTTATATTACCTTATGGGCTTCAATTTGGGCATGGTTTGATTATATCATCCTTGGTCATAATCTAGTTTGTTTCTATGAATTGGTGCCACTTCTGGACAAATTATTCATGGAAACTGCAGGTTCTTCTTCTTGTGACAACTCAATTTTGGACAAGGCTATTGCGGTGATGGAGAGCATGCAAATTAGTTTCAAGTAGACATTGGAAGCGGGGAAGAGGCTCGTAATTCTCTACAATTGATAATCAAATCTAAGCTTGAGTTTATGCAAATCAAAATCGAACGTCTCTAACACAAATTAAGGACAAAAGTGGCAACTATCCATCGCAATATAGCAAAGATGGAGGACTTGTATATTGTCGAACTTCAGTTTTCCCCAAAGGACCCCAAGTTAGGAGATGAAGTTGTGAGGAAGAGAGGAAGGTCGACCCGAGCTCCTAACCATATAGGATAATCCGTTGAGGTGCTTGGCACTGAGTTTTAGAATTCCTTTTAATAAGTTTTGTTTTTAATGTAGTGCAAATATAATTGTATTTAGGTATCTTTGTCTCAATATTTAGCCGGCATCTCTTTAGAATTACTAAAAAAATATGTCAAAAGTTAAGACTGCATGTGTACTAGACCTCAAAATGTAGGAGTTTGATGGAGCTAGATAAATTATGTAAGAGTTGTGACCCGTAGTCTGAATATTGCCTTTTTTAATAGAAACTCTCTAACTACTTCTTTGAAACAATTTTTATTACTTAAAAATTATATATTTCTTTAAAAAATAAATAAAAAATATATATATTATCACAAACTATCCTAACTATTAATTTTTTTGAACAAAATGTCTTAACTATTAATGAGGTGTAAGATCACATCTTTATATAAGACATACTAATATAATTTGAATTCTGACCAAATATCCTAACCATTAATTATGTATACCATCATATTTTTAATACAATATGATACCCACTTTATTATTTGTTTTGGTTTATTAGTAGTTAAAGGATAACTTTATATAATAAATTAAAATCACATGGCGATAGTAAAGAGATTCGAGTTAGCATATGACATACAGAAATACATGACTTTTTAGTAGGATGGTAAAGACATTCCAGCTAGCGTTTGACTTACCAACATGCACAGATCAAGAAACTTTTAAGAAATCTAGTTAAAAGTAATCTATTGTTTAATTATGAGAAACCACCTTTATTGTGTTGTATGGTTTTTTATTAAATTAATTCAAAAATAAATTATAAGTAAGTGAAAAAGGGAGGTTTTGTTCATAAGAGTTTAAGAGTGAGTTTGTAAGTAAAAGATAATTATTTTATTTTTATTTTTTTTAAACATATTGTTTTAGAAGTTGATATTATTTTCTATTAGTTAGTTTATATAATAATTTATTGAAATTGTATTTTTTTATATTTTTAATTAAAATACATAATATTAATTTGTATTTTTTTATTTAAAAATTTTTTATTTATTGACATAAATTTAGTATAAATATATTTTTCAATTATATAGGTATATAATATATATATATATATAAGTATAATAATTTCAACATTTATAAAAGTAATATAGAAGAAAAATTATAATATTGTTAATAAATAATAGAGCGTTATATATTAGATGAATTAAGAAAATAAATTGAATTTGGTGATATGATTGTTTTTTTATTAATAGAATTATAAATTAATTTTTATATAATTAATAATATATCTCACATTAAAGCAATGTAAGTTAATGATCATTCGTATTTATTGATTAATCAAGATATTTCAAATATAATCTAATAGTAACACCATAAACACTAATAATTAATTAATTATATCCGCTATGTATGTAAAATAAATAAAATTTGTAAACCTGTTCGAATAGTGTAGCAATATTTTATAATGTTTTAATAAATCTTATATAGTATTTAATATATATATAATATTTAGTATATATTATTAAGATGAGCATGAGATTATTTTAGCTTCATATTTATTAAGGGTTGAGAAGAATCAAATTTCTCATAGCACAAATATTTCTCCAATTTTTATAGAAAAAGTAAATTTACATCTTAAAGGTGTAATCCCTTAATTTTTTTTATTAAACCCGTATTTAAATTAGATATAGGTTGGGGGAGGCAAGAGTAGGAGAGGTCATTCTTCACCCCGATGAAGAAATAAAGACTCAATTTGCTTGGGGATTAGGAATGCCAACTAATAATCAAGCAAAATTTCTAGATTTATGACAAGGCTTAGAGATATCAATAGCAAGGCACAATCCCTGGTAGTCTTTAGTGACTCCATGAATTTCACACAACAAATTCACAAAATCAAAGAGATCTCAGCAAATGACCTCTCTCCCTTGATACTTAGAATCAACTTCAATTCCAAAAAATTGAAAGCATGAACTTCTTCCTAATCAAAAGGCAGAACAATCGGGTGGCAAATTCATTGGAAAATCAAAGAGGTTCCCTTCAACGAGCTTTGATCATCTAGGATCAAGTGGTCCCAACACTAAGTTTCATTCCATGATTGAAATCCTAAATAAACCTTTGGTTTTAATAACTTGGATCCTTTGAATATGGAGTCAAATAAATTTTGAAGTAAGGTGTGTCAAGCCAATTAATGGTCACTCTAATAAAATTGTGGTGGCCTTCATTTGATGTGAACGACACTAGTGGATCCAACAGATGGTTTGCCATGGTGTAAATTACCAGAATCTTAGCTAGGTGGTGGGTGATCTGCATTGTTTTATTATGCGGGATTATAAACGAACACCACTACATCCCACTAATTGAGTAGTTGTTAAATGTAAATGAATTCTACAACAGAGGGAATGATTCAACCATGTCTAATCTCATCAGGTGTAGGTAGAGAAAGGACTCAGGAATTGAATGTTCTCAGGAATCCGTTGGCTGGAGATACGATGGAACAAGTGCCTATATATTGAGGTCCTCTGTAGAACCATAGAGTGTCAAGCTAATCTAGAGAGAGTAGATGAGCTGAAATCACAATCGGCCGCAAGCATGACCTATATTTCTTCTCTGATTTCCAAACAATGTGAATTAGTGGTCACTAAGGCGAGAGCACATTTTGCCTTAGTGATTCAGAAGCTCGAAATATTGCAGGCTGAAGTTGATTGGTTGTATTTTGTGGTGGATATTCTAATTTTCAAAGTGGAGAGTACTAAATTGTCTGTTGAATCAATAACCCTTGGAATCCTCAAAGAAGTCTTTGAACTAGCGGAAGACTTGCTAGGCAAGTTGAAGGATTGACGGGAGAACGTGGGACTCATTGAGTGAACTATGGATGATGCTTCTCTCCCACAAGCAGAAATCATTCAGGTTGACCATATTGGAAGCTTCAAAGCTGAAAATAATGGCACTAATTAGTTTTGTCCATGTGCCTTAATATATGTTTTGCAACTACATAATGTATCTAAGAGTTTTCTAGAGACTATATAAAATAAGAAAAATAAGAGTGATAGTTAGTAGATGGCAAGGTAGGAAAGGATGTATGTTTTGCAGTTTGGAACACAACAATTGAAGATCTTGCTCTGAATGTAAAGGTGTTGGCTTGCAAACTAGTTGAATTAATATAAAATAGTTGTTTTAAAACAATTTTTTTTAGGTTGATAACCTCTAAAACATGATGTCTAATCAAGTTGCAATTTACAATCTGACACCTTGATTTTGTCATCCATGTATTATTAACTCATTAATAATTTTCAATTATGTATTTTAACATACATCTTTACATATACAAAAAAACATAATGACCAATATTTTCCATTTTTCTAATATTTTTTTAAACAAAAATGAGTAGCTTTGGTATTAAATTTGCATTTTGTCACAACAAATACATGGGAGATTACATTTCCAATTTTCGATATTGACCCATAATCAGATTTATCATAAATCTATTACACGGAGAGACATCATTTCAAAAAGCTTACATAACCATAAAAAAAAACCAAAAGACACCTGTAGCCAACAATATTATGCATGCACGTTAATCATTTTTCAGTTGCAGCCATGTTGAGATCAATGTCCCACTAGTCTAGATCCTCTTGAAGTCGGTCTTGACCTATAGGGATATCTTTGTTGAGCTTTAGGTCCATTATTAAATCCCGGAGTGCATCACTTCATATTCTAGCTGTGAGATATGATACTTGAGGGCCATAATTTTATAAGTTTGTTCTACTTGTGAGTGGCACAATTGACACAATTTAACTTGCAAGTCATAATAATCCCTCTGTAGGGCATCTTGAGAACACACAATGTGAATAGGGGCTTGCTACCAAAGAAGTCTCAAAATTGGAGTTGATATTCATAATGATACGCGGATAGAGGCTGTGAAATCTACACACTTCATGAGATAATGGTCCAAACCTTCCCAAGGCGATAACACAAAGGAGAAAATCCACCAGAATTGGAAGAAGAGATAATATTGTAGAGAGGAATTTCCAATTGGTGATACCCTTGTCATGTATTGCAGCATGTTGGTCAAATAGGATTCCATCCAAGTCACGAGAGAAAAAGACAATCGACTGATAACCTAGAAACCCATAATTGACAGACTTCCTCTGAGCCGAAGGATTTATCAAAACCCTTGAGAGAGAGGACCTATAAAATGTTGGAGAGAAACTTGGTAGTCCCTCTAACCACTCTAAAAAGCCTAAATTGTAACCTAGGGAATTGATAAAGGATCCTACTTCAAAGGGCTTTTCATCTAAGCCTTGACTATTGCATATTGGCAATTTAAAAACTAGAAACCAAGAATTACCTTCATGTAAAAGAGCCCGAGTCAGTTTGAGACCAACCGTAGAGGAGAGACCAAGCATCACCAAAGAGGTATGAGAACCAAATAGCCACTTTCACCAAATTTCCCACAAACTAGAGTGTTGAGCCCACAAATGTGTTATCCATAGTCTAAGTGATTGAAACCTAATTTAGAGCTCTTCGCGAAGTTGCCTGAAAAATGAATGCCTGACAAAGTGGAATTAAAAGACAAAGTTATAACCAAATTAATGAGCCTCAAAGATAGAGAATCAATCCAAGAAACAAACTTAGTCATGAATGAGGCAGGAGCCTGATAGGAGTCGAATTTATCACCAATTCTCCTATCCATCCACGTGATTCTCATCATTTTGTCATTAAATTTCCCAGTACAACTTCCAAAGAAAACAATCATGATCCTAAGTGGAGGTTGATTCCAAGATCAAGGTAGATGAATACCGTAATAACAAGTATGTGAGGAGGGGGGGGAATCATATGCATGGCAATGAGTCTCGTGTGTTGCCACGTCAAGGGGAATCCATATTCGTTCATATAGCGAAAAAATTAAGCCTTCAAGGAGCCTGTTAAGGGTATAGAGGGTGGCACAAAGAAGGGAATTGGGAATAGATATGGGATAAGGAGGGTGAGGGAGTTTAAGGATTAATTCAAGGGGAAAAATTTTCAAAGAAGGGTAGGTCCAAGGGGAGAACCAAAAGCTAAATGTCATAAAGCCTTAAGGAATTGGGTAGAAACAACTTGAGTCACTAATTTCTAGCTTGGTCTCTTCCATAGAGCAAGCTTAATTTTCTTGTGAATCAACATGCATCTTATTGATTCTGAGAATATGGTAGAATTATTTGGAAAGGAAGGATGCGACCAGACCTATGATTCTTTGAAGCACCAAATAAAGAGAATTTTCCTTTGTGTTTCCTTCCTTAATGAGATAATGGATTGTGATCAACGAGTCTCTGAGTATAATAATATCTTTGATGCCTTTGTCTTTAGCAATGTGAGGCATACATTTAAGTCCGATTGTTGGTTTTCCTTCCAAGACCCCATGCAATTTGATCTCTATTATTCTATCAGGATTGAGTAATATCCCTGCCCATCCTACCACCCCTCAATTTTTCTAAATTTTAAACTCTAATACTTCTAACAATTTGTCTATCTTAAAATTGAACTTACTTAAGATTTAGTAAATATGTATTTTAAAAATAAATTTTAATTTCATAATAAAATAATTCATGAGTTTGAATAGTCAACTTTCACTTTGTGTTTTTTTAAGTATAAAAATTATATTTGAAATATTTCAAAATTAGTAATTGTGATATACTTTAAATAGTTTTCAAAATTCCCGGATGCGGGTGATTAAAGGTGCTAGTACATTGCAGCAAATGCGGGTTGGCAAGTGGTGCGGCAACATGGACACCCACGCTTCCACCTAGAAGCTCATCGCCAACATTAATGGCGTTTTAATGCTTTGTGCAGGCCGAGGAAACCTCATTCTGGTTCATAAGATGGCAAATTTGAACTGCCTTTTCCCTGTTCTGCCTCCTCTAAATTGCATTTGTCTCCTTGTTGCTGTAGATGCGAGCTCGCACACGTCAACAGGGAGATGATGCCAAATCCTTTGTTGTATTGAGATGGTTGATGATGCCCACTTCTCACACAGTCTACTTTACTACTTTCGAACTGCTGCTTCAGCCTTGAATCCTGGATCTGAACCACAAATTATCGGTCCTCCTGTTTCCACTGGCCATTCAATCCCTAGCACTGCTCCTCCTCATCCTCATCAGCCCAATTTCGACCAGGTGAACATGCCTCGTCTACGTCACAGGATGCGCTGCAAAAGAGGCAACAACAAATGAAGAGCAATTCCCCCCCCACCCCGTTATCCCTCTCTGACTCAACCCCTTCGGACTCTTCCTCCCCCTCGACGATGGCTCATCTCTCGGGTCGTTATGTTGCCACCTGTAGCAGAAGGGGGCGTGCTTAGAAAGCTAGTTCTTGGAGTACTGAAGAGGCTCCCCAGCCTCCCGTTGCTTCTATCCCGACTCTGCATCCTAGTCACTCTGCCCAATTCCAGTTTTGTTGCATGTTAGATCGCCCATGCATAATTGCAACCATTTCAGTAGCTTTTAGAGAGGAGCCTCAAAGCTCTGAAGTCTTAGCTCATAACAATCAGGAGAGGACCAATACTAGCAGAAGAAAATCCCCTGGCAGCAGCTCAGGGATGCGCAGAAGCCATGAAGAAGCTCTGGACTGCTCAGGCGCAGCTCACGGATGCAATATTCCAAGTGGCTCCAAGAATGTGGACGCATCGACGAGAGACCAATAGGATGAGGAAGATGACATGGAAGCGTATAGGTGTCTGATTGTGGAAGAACCTCCTCCACCTAATGACACCTAGCTAGCCAAAGTTTTCTTCAGATTTTGAGTTCCCAACTACCAACCTTAGGGGTCTTTTATGCTATTTCTTTTATGAAAATGTTGTCAATTTTGATGTTTTGTTCAACAAACTCTTCCACTCTGGCATTACAGGTTGTTACCCCTGCGTGGGCAGCAAACGCTCTTAGTTTTGGATTGGTTTCCCCAGTGCGGGTAGTCATTTACAGTTATTGGTTGATAAACATGCTGCATCCCAGTCACTCTGCCCAATTCCAGTTTCGTTGCACGTTAGATCGCCCATGCATAATTGCAACCATTTTAGTAGCTTTTAGAGAGGAACCTCAAAGCTATGAAGTCTTAGCTCATGACAATCAGGAGAGGACCAATACCGGCAGAAGAAAAGCCCCTGGCAGCAGCTCAGGGATGCGCATAAGCCATGAAGAAGCTCCAGACTGCTCAGGCGTAGCTCACGGATGTAATATTCCAAGTGGCTTCAAGAATGTGGACGCATCGACGAGAGATCAATAGGATGAGGAAGATGACATGGAAGCGTACAGGTGTCTGATTGTGGAAGAACCTCCTCCACCTAATGACACCTGGCTAGCCAAAGTTTTCTTCATGTTTTGAGTTCCCAGCTACCAACCTTAGGGGTCTTTTCTACTGTTTCTTTTATGAAAATGTTGTCAATTTTGATGTTTTCTTCAACAAACTCTTCCACTCTGGCATTACAGGTTGTTACCCCTGCGTGGGCAGCAAACACTCTTAGTTTTGGATTGGTTTCCCCAATGCGGGTAGTCATTTACAATTATTGGTTGATAAACATGCTGCATCCCAGTCACTCTGCCCAATTCCAGTTCCGTTGCACGTTAGATCACCCGTGCATAATTGCAACCATTTTAGTAGATTTTAGAGAGAAGCCTCAAAGCTATGAAATCTTAGCTCGTAACAATTAGGAGAGGACCAATACCAGCAGAAGAAAAGCCCTTGGCAGCAACTCAGGGATGCGCAGAAGCCATGAAGAAGCTCCGGACTGCTCAAGCGCAGCTCACGGATGCAATATTCCAAGTGGCTTCAAGAATGTGGACGCATTGACGAGAGACCAATAGGATGAGGAAGATGACATGGAAGCGTACAGGTGTCTGATTGTGGAAGAACCTCCTCCACCTAATGACACCTGGCTAGCCAAAGTTTTCTTCAGGTTTTGAGTTCCTAGCTACCAACCTTAGGGGTCTTTTCTGCTGTTTATTTTATGAAAATGTTGTCAATTTTGATGTTTTGTTCAACAAACTCTTCCACTCTGGCATTACAGGTTGTTACCCCTGCGTGGGCAGCAAACACTCTTAGTTTTGGATTGGTTTCCCCAGTGCGGGCAGTCATTTACAGTTATTGGTTGATAAACATGGCATAATCTGAGACTTGATCTACAGAGGTCGGTGCCTCCTTGTACCATTTTTTGTTACATTAATAAAATTAGTCATATTTAAAAAAAAAAATAATAATAAATAAATAAATCTAATACCAAATTAATTTAAAAATGTTCTACTAGTTCAGTTTAATTTATTTATAACATATAGATTTCAACATTTTATTTGCAAACAACTTTATCTACCTCTATAATAATAGTTTTATGCATAGGATGAATATAAAAGTTTATTTGCTTGTCATTCTATTTAACATAGCAAGTATAAAAGTAACATTACTACTCAACATAGCAATCTACCCATAGCAGGTATAAAAGTAACGTTACTACTCAGCATAGCAATCTACATAAAAAATATGTTAAAAAATCGTTAGTAGTAGTATAGTAATATTCTTTTTATTCTAGTTACAATAAGTTTTGTTATTACTTTTTACGTAAGACGCAAGTGCTAAGCAACAACGTTACATCTTACACTTAATTGAAAATAATTTTTAATAATTTACTAATTAAACTTATATAATTTGGCTAATCAAATATATTCTTAACTAAAATTAAAATAAAAAATAAAAAAATAAAATACGAATAAAAATATAGTACTAAACTTTAAAAAAATAAATTAAATAAAACAAATATTAATCAAAAGTAAGTGAAAGCATAAGCATCTTAACACTTAGTAGTAAATAATTATGAAAAAAATATACATAATAAAGTATTAATATTATTAAATTAAATATACTTCAAAAACTGAATGGGATGAAATAAAGTTTTTTTATCCTTATGATGTTCTTTTAAAATGAAAGTATTATTTCTTTTAAATTAAAAAGCTAGAATAGGATAAAAATAATCCTTATTAAAGGTTATTATCTTTTTAGTAATTTTTTAAATATTAATTAACATAATATTATAAAAAATAATATAATAAAAATAAACTTTTTTAACTTTATTTTATGAAAATATCATATCCGCAAAAAAACATTATGTTACATTGTAAGGCTAATATATTCTTCTAGTTTAAAGAACAAAGCACTCGACAACAACATAGCTTTTTAAATAATTTTCCTATTTTAATTTTAACAGAAATTTAAATTAAAATAAAATAAATTTTATTACATTACCTTTTGTGCTCAAAATATTATCTATTATTTATATATGGAGTGTTTCACTGTGGCAGAGAATTATTTAATTAAAATATAATATGAATAATAATTTTTATATATATTTTTGTGCTTCAAAACTGTTATTATATTCTATATACAATATTGATTATTGATTGTGGTGGTAATTTTAGGAGTTTTTGTCTCTTTTTTATTGTTGGTTTTATCTATGGTGGTTGGAGTAAGGAACCCATGTATTTTGTTATGTTCTTGCACACTACAGAGCATGGGCTGGGTTTTGAATTGGTGGCAGTTCTGTCAAATTCACATCTTGTGGAGTCTGAATTCTTAGGTATCTCGTACCCTTGTCCACTGTTGGTTTACAACAACTGGTATTCTGGTCATTTTTCAATATGATTATAAATCTTAGATTTTTCTATGGGTGTAATTTCGTTTCATAGGTCGGATTCCCAGTGATTGTTTTCTGTATTTTTCATCTTGGTGTGAGCTATTGGGGATTGGGGGTTCCATTTTGTAGTCATTGTCCTTTACCGTGTTGTCTCCAAGGTGTGAGCCTTTGTTGCTAAAATTTTGGGGTCACGTCAAGGAAAGTTAGGTATTATATCCAATTCGGCCTTTGCAATTTATCCCTCGGAGTTGCTATTTTTGTCCTCAGCTTATCTATTAGCGGTCAGCTACTGCACCGCAACCTTTATTTTGGTCTTTTGGGGGTGGTATTCTTGTCTCAGCTCTTAACGGGTTAGTGGTTTGTACTTTGGTAAGTATTGTAAGGTGTGGCTCTTTAGTTGAGTGTCTACTTAGTTTATTGGTGTCAGAGATCATGGCTCCCTAGCAACATCTATTAATTTTTTGGGGTGGTTTTCATCCTGTCAGTTTGCAGGTGACTCACTTGCTTCTTTCTTCAAGGTTGTACCTTTGGAGGAGCGTAGGGAGTTTCTTTTTCTGGAAGCCAATGAATTTGGGGACGACCCCTATTTCTTGGACTCAAAGGTTTCCAAAGAAAATTTGTTAAGTCCCCTAGACCCTGGTAAAATGAGGAAAAAATGGTTGTTTTTCTTGAATTCCCTGGCTATGAGGCTACGGTTAGACTCTTTGTTTTGCTTAGTTATGAAAGACAACATGATTAATAACTATAACATTTTCTTTTGTTTAGAGGACATTAAGCGAATTCTCATAAATGTGAGATTCAAGGTTAATGATGTGGATGCACATTTGTGTCGGGTGGAGAAAACTTTGGTGTCAGATTCGGATTCTAAGGATCTCACTGACCCTCTGGGAGACCCTTCTGGAACTTCATTTGCTAGCTCTCTGGACCCTTCGATTCCTATGTCAGATTAAATGGAGGAGTCTCTAGCTTTCGAGAGTTACCTTTTTTAGTATGTTGGTATGGCACTTGTTTTTTGGTTTTATTATCTTTTGTGGCCATTTTGGGTGAGTGTTGGGAGGATTTTTCATCTAGAGCACTAGTTAAGTTTGCACAATTTCATTATCGCAGTCGATCTAAAGGTTATTCTGATGAATGGCGATTGACAATGTTTTTGGAAATTGTGCATGGTCAACCATGTGGTTCCTAGCTTATTTCTCTTGGCGTTGGCACTCTCTATCATTGATGGTGGAGGTTATATTGTTGTTGTGTTCATTGTTTGTAATGATTTCTATTATGTTGAGTTGAAGGTGACATATATAATGTTGTTGTGTTCATTGTTTGTAATGGTTCTTGTTATGATGATCATGGTGGATGTTGTTCTTGTTATCTATGTACTAGAGAAATGGTAGTTAGCCTGTTGTAGGCCCATCATATTTTATAGCTTTGACAATCTTCTACTAATGTTCTCTATGTAATTCTAATTTAAGTTATGCAATAGAATGTTTTTTTATCTACAAATAAACAAAAAATATCACTTCAATATTAAACATAAATTCTATGCATAACTATATAAACTAAGTATAAAAATTAAACATCACATCTAATTAAATCAATTTACATATGTTTCTATATATGTTATATATCTTCTTATATTAAGTTTAAATCAATCCAAATTAAATATAAATATTATATATAATAAATCAAAATATTTTCTTTTTTATTTTTAAAATAAATTTTTTTCCCGTGGAAAAAGTCGTAATTTCCTTTACTAATAAGAAAATTACATTTTTTAGATGCAAAACATATTCATATGGTAAACCATACCTGACAATCCAAAACTAACAACTGGGGTTCCACCTCGGGGGTGGAGCTATTAAAAAAAAAAAGCATTTGTGAATGTTGTTGTACTCTTCGCAGAGAGACTAGTACTGAAGTAAAAACATAAAAACTATATGAATATTTACATATGATCATTTAAATTAATAAATAGATCCAAAAATAGTCTATTTATTCTCCCAGGTCTATAAATGGCCTATGATAATACTGATAAGAGTTGCCTTCGTGTTCCTCCTGAATCAACCAAGTAGCATCGTCCCGGTGCACTGCTTCCTTGGATAGGTGGTCAGCAGCTGTGTTGCGTTCCTTGTAGATGTGGTGACAAGAGAAAGAGTCAAAATTTGATATGAGTCTATGAGCTTCATCCAGAATATGTTTAAGAGAATATGCGTTGCATTGTGATTTTTTGTTTAACCAGTTGCATATTATCTTAGAGTCACCAAATAGCTGTAAATGCAGACAGTGTGTGCTCAACGCATAATGTATGAGGTTTTTGGCTGCGAGGAGCTCAACATAGTTATTGGTCCCCCTACCCAACCCCATTTGTATTCTAAAGGAGTGGGATTCGGATAGGTGTAGGATGGCACCCCCTCCATAGCCTGTCTCTTGAGCTGACCCATCAAAATAAGCCCACGGCTGGGAGGTGTTGATGGCTTCCGGCGTTATAATCCTAAGGGCTGGCTGGGAACCATCTTCAGGAATGGAGTTATAATCGGCTAGGATTCTGGTAGTAATGGAGGGCCAATGTGGGTCATTTTGCTGGAAAATAATTTGGTTTCTGGCTATCCAGATGGCCCAAAAAATGAGGAGAGGGAAGTTCTTTTCTTTATCAGATGCTAGTTCCCACCAACGATTCCATGAGTCTGCAAAATTTGTACCCTGCCATCGGTGAGAGGAGGAGAGCGAAGTAAGGAGGTTGTTCCAGAGTTCCTGAGTATTGGGACAAAAGAGGAAAAGATGGTATGTGTCTTCACTTTCACTCTTACAGAGATAACACCACAACGGGCCTAAGAAGGATGGTTTCATCAGATTAGCACCAGTTGGGACCTTGTTCCAGAGAATGGACCACATAAGGAGTCTCGTTTGAGGAGCCGCCTTCAACTTCCACAAATGCTTCCACCATTGCTCCGAGGATGGAGGCTTATAAGGATCCATCAGCATTGATATCCTATCTTGAGGGAGTATACTCCGTGTTTAGCAAAATCCCAAATAAGTTCGTCTTCCCCCTCTGAGATTCTAATATGGGCCTTGGTCAGAGCTCTTGAGTAATCCCTCTACTCCTGTTGCCAACACTGTGGTATATTTAGATCATGCACTATTTTCCAATCCTGCTGAAATAGAGAGGAGTGTACCTCGTTGACAATGTGACTGATATTTGTGATGCCTTGTTCCAAGAGGTGTGCTCTCAGTTCCTCAAATAGCCTGTGAGTGTTGTCACACCCCACCCAGGGGTTTATGCCTAACCACACCTGTGATCCAGACCCGATCCTCCAAGTCAGACCATTCCGAATAAGTGCCTTAGTGCTTAAGACTGCCTTCCAGATAATGGAGATGTTGGCAGTATTCTTGTGGTCTTGTCTAATCCAGTCACATGTATTAGAGGGGAATATATACTTGGAGACGACCACCTTCATCCAGAGATTGTATTTGTTGAGTAATTGCCATCCTAACCTTGCTGCCAATGCCTTTGAGAATATGTCCAACCGCTTTATTCCCCATCCTCCCCATCACTTCGGTAGGGCCAAAGACTCCCAGTTTGCCCAAGCAAAAATTCTCCCAGGTTGTTTCCCTTTCCATAAGAAATGAAAACAGATGTTTTGAAGTCGAGCCAGAATGCCTCAAGGGATCCAAGTCAGTGTCATCCAATAAACCGGAGTTGCTTCCAAAACAGCTTTAATAAGGACCATCCTCCCTGCTCTGGACACGTATTTTTGATACCAGATATTAAGTCTCCTTTCAACTTTTGAAATGAGCCAGGTCTAGTCTGCGATTTTGTAGCTGTGTGGTTTGAGCCTATACCCAAGATACCTCAATCCTTCTTCGAGTGATGCTTCTGCAAAAGCAAATCGCTGGAGAGAAAATTGTACTTCGTGTTGTGAGCAACCTGTGGCAAGATAGTGGATTTTTCTTCATTTAGGACCATACCCGTAGCTTTTAGAAAAATGTCAGGGCGCGGTGGAAGGATGTGATGTCCCCTAAACCTCCATTAAGGAAGACTAACACATCATCCACAAATAATAAGTGGGTGAGAATACAAGCTTCGGTGATTTTAATTCCCCTTATTCGCCCTTCTTTGTGTTCACCCCCAATAGTTCTGCTGAGGCCCTCCATAATGAGTAAAAAGAGAAGAGGAGAAAGAGGGAACCTTGCCTCAGACCTCTTTCTGCATGAAAGAAGGGGGAGGCAGAGCCGTTAATTAGTACACTGTAGGAGGCGTTTGTAATGCAACACATGATCCACTTGATGAAGGAGTAGGGAAAGCATAGATGTGTTAACAGGATGCGAATGTAAAGCCAGTTAACTCTGTCAAAGGCTTTGGAGAGATCAATTTTCAAAATCATTCGTTTGAGTCTTTTAGTCTGAACATAGTGAAGGAGTTCCTGATTTGTGCCTATGGCCTCGTGGATTTGTCTGTTCTATAAAAAAGCAAACTGTTCAGGGGAAATGTGTGAAGACAGGACTGGCTTGAGGCGGTTGGCAATGATTTTAGCAATAATCTTGTATATGCAATTACATAAGGAGATAGGCCTGAAGTTGTCAGAGGTTGAGGGGTTATCATATTTAGTGATAAGTGCTATGAACGTAGAGTTGAGGCTTTCCCATATCCTTCCCTTCCTACAACATTCTTCTATCAGTCTTAAGAGATCCTGCCCTAGGATGTCGAAGAAAGTAGTGTAGAATTCGACTATCTAACCGTCCGGTCCAGGGCTCTTATCCTTCTTTAACCACTTAATGGTTGCTTCCAGCTCTCCGAGGGTTACCTCCTTTGTCAGGTCTTACTCTACCTTCTGATCCACAAATCTGGGAAAAGACTGTGCAATACGCATGACTTCGGCTAGAGTGGCAATGGGAGGTTCTTTATATATGCCCCTAAAGTGAGTATTCGCCAGGCCTACCAATTCTCTGAAGGTTTTCACAGGGTGGCGTTGACCATTTTTGAGTTCCCAAATGGTATTAATTGCCTTTCTCCCATTTGCATGCTTGTGAAAAAAATTGGTGTTGTCATCTCCTTCCTTGAGCCATATAGCACAACTACGAAGTCTCCAAATCTCTTCTATGTCCTTTAGAATTTGAGTCCTTTGTTGAAGAAAAGAGGCCATCCTTCTATCGGTTTTAAGAGATCTTGCCCTAGGATGTCAAAGAAAGTAGTGTAGAATTCGACTGTCCAACCGTCCGGTCCAAGGCTCTTGTCCTTCTTTAACCACTTAAGGGTTGCTTCCAGCTCTCCGAGGGTTACCTCCTTTGTCAGGTCTTGCTTTACCTCCTGATCCACAAATATGGGAAAAGACTGTGAAATACGCATGACTATGGCCAGGGTGGCAATGGGAGGTTCTTTATATATGCCCCTAAAGTGAGTATTCGCTAGGCCTGCCAATTCTCTGAAGGTTTTCACAGGGCGTCCTTGACCATTTTTGAGTTCCTAGATGGTATTAATTGCCTTTCTCCCATTTGCATGCTTGTGAAAAAATTTGGTGTTGTCATCTCCTTCCTTGAGCCATATAGCACGACTACGAAGTCTCCAACTCTCCTCTCTGTCCTTCATAATTTGAGTCCTTTGTTGAAGAAGAGAGGCCATCATGTCCTTTTATTCCTTGGAGTCTATAATTCCTCCAGTACCTTCTTCCAAGGAAGCGGTCGCCTCCTCTGCTAATTTGAGCAATTGCTCCTCCTGTTCTCTTTTCCTTTGAGCCCACTCTTTTGAGAGGGATTTCAATGCCTACATGTTGTGAGCAAAGCCTTCTGCTATGTTGCCCTCTGAGTCCACTGTGTGAGCCTTCCAGAAATTGCCCACGGCCTTCATGTAGCAGGCATCCTTTAACCAGGTGGAATTAAATTTAAAAGGGGCCTTGGGGTTTTTTGACAACATCTTGGATTTCTAGGTAGATGGGCCTGTGGTCGGATAACCCTCCCGAGCTGACCCATTGTCTGATGTGGATGCCATTGTTAGCCAGAGGTTCTTTAATGAGGAAATGATCAAGCCTTCTTGCTAGGCTGGCCTTCCCTATTCTATTGTTCCTCCAGGTGGGCTGAAATTTCGCTGAAGGGATGTCTATGAGGTTGTGATTATCCAGCAGATTCTCAAAAAATACAGATAGAGTGTCCACTTGTGCCTGAAGTCCCCATGACTCCGCAAACCCCATAGAGAAATTCAGGTCTCCTCCAAGGATTATATTGTCAAGTTGCATGATAGATGTAGATAGCAGCTTCCTCCAGAATTCAGCCCTATCTCGGTAGGGGCCATATATGTTAATGGTCCTGAAGCTAGCTTCCAAGGAGGATGAGTAGATATCCACTCCCAGGAAACCATTGCCTCCCCAGACATTAAGCAGTTTGGTGGAGCGAGTGAAGATACCCAGGGTAACCCCACCAGATTGACCCGTAGCGTCAAGTGAGTGAAAAGTCCAGCTCGGGATCTAGGATTCAAGGAGAGAGAGATAGAGCATGCTGGATCTAGGGTTTCTTGAAGTAAGATGATGTCAATAGCTTCCGAAGAGAACAAGCGCCTCAGGGCTAGTTTTTTTCGGGACTAGCCATCCCATGGCAATTGAATGAGAGCATCTTCATGTGGAGGGGGGGGTAGAGTTGTCTCTGCTCTAAGACCCCAAGGAATAGTTTTTTGTTTACCCGTAGCGATATCCTCCCCAGCCTAATTTTTAGCCCTGGTTAGAGAGGAGGGTCGACCCCAGGGGAGTTTGGGAAGATAGGGAAAAGAAACCACCCCAAACCCTACCGCATCATAGCCATGTGATCGAAACTTAGAGCGCGTAGGATAGCGATGGTCGGTGCAGGGAGGGGGGGAGGGCTGCGGGGAAGAAAGGGCCACCGGAAGGGAAGGTTGAGTTGAGGGGTAAATAAGGGGAGGGGACGCGATGGAATAGTGTTGGTTGGATAGGGCTTGCCAAGGGGGTCCGGAGAGAGGTAGGAGACCAGGGAGGAGGAAGATGAACGGGGGGGAAGATTCAAAGGGGGAGGGATACTGCCTTGAGAATGTGCATATGCAGAAGAAAGAATATCAAATATAGAGAAAGTGAAAGGGGGAGAAGAGAAAATCGTACCCGCGGTAAAAGCATCCCTTGAAGCCGCACGAGCTGTCATCAGTGGAGGAGAGGGTGGCCAAAGTGGAGCTTTTCCCTGCTTCTTCTTAGGACCAAGATCTGTCTCCCTTCTTTCCTTAGCTGCAGCTTGTCATGGTTGCTCCTCGACTTCCTTTGCATGCTAGGAAGGATCCCGAGAGGTGTCAGTGTTTTGAGTAATCTTGCGAGGCCTTTGTCCCCCTTTGGCATTCAGTGGGCAGTCCCTAAACACATGGCTGACCTTGTGGCAACATCGGCATCTGTAGGGTACACCTTCATAATCTAGCATTTGCTTTCTAGTATAGTTCTGCCATTGGATGGTGATGTGCTCTTGCAGTCCTCCTCTTGTATCCATGTGCACCAAAACTCTAGCATAAACCATCTTACTAGTAGCGAGGTAGGATTTGTAAAACCCCTATAAGTGTCGAGGGAATTGTCGATGCGCTTGAAAATATCCTCTGACCAAAAATGGGGGGGGAGCCCTAGTAGTCTAATCCAAATTGAGCTAACCCCTATATGCTCTGATTCAGGATAAAAAAGGGGTGACCAACACTTCAAGAGAACGGGCGCATGTTTGAAATGCCAATAAGAAGATAATACCCAATTGGTATGATATGGTCTAGCAAACCTGAATGCAAACCAACCCTTGACAAAGGTCTGGACAGTCGGAAGGTCTGCAAGGTGATGCCCCCAGACCTTAGAGGCCCAAGCTTTTCACCACTCCTCCGAATGGTTCCTTCCATGAATCCTTCTGATCAGGACTCTGTCTGTAATGTCCATGGATTCCGCCAATTGAATATCTTCCTCTAGCCATAGAAAAACGTCGTCGATTTTAGATCTGAAACATCGGGCCTTCTAATGGGGTCTCGCTTCCTCAGGTAAGGACTCCTTTGGATCAGAACTTTGCTCAGGGATAGAATGGGCCTCAAGACAAGAGGATGGTGTAGATGGGAGGGCATCTAATAAGGGAGGAATGTTTGTGAAGCATCCAAAAATAGGGTCGGGAAGATGCGACGAGGACGAAGTCACTGATGTTGATGGTGCTGACGAGTTGTGCAAACTGGAAGAGGGTCCGCAGGAGAAGGGGTGATGAGGAGGGCCAGCCCAGGGCTCCAGGGGATTAGGGTTTAGGCAGACGGTAGTAAACCCTAACGAGGACAGTGACGAGGGCAAAGTGGAGAGGGGCGACAAGGTTGGGGGCTCATCCGACAGGATAACCGGGCGATTGCTAGATGATGAGCCCCATAAATGGGTAATTATATGGGCTCATTCTGCCTCTTAATTCAACTTAATCCACCATTCTCATTAGTTTATTGCATGTTTTTTATTATATTTATGCTAATAGAGTGAATTGGGTTAGTCATTATGCCATGAAGTCTAATGTGTGCTTTATGTAGATTTTTTGGTCAATTTTGGACAAAGTCAAAGGATTTATGAGCATTTGGTAGCCAATATTCGAGGAAAATAGGGAAGAGGATTTGTAGGTGGGTGTCCCCTTCATTTATGAACCCTTACCCCAAATTCTCCATCAGAAACTCAAAGCACAAGTAGCCACATTAGTGCATCCAAGGGGCAGCTGAGCAAGTAAAGAAGGACTGTTGTTTATCTGCAGTTTTGGGAAGTTGTGCTCCTCGATTTTAGGAGAGATGTTGGAGACTCAAGTTGTGTAAATAGCAGGACTTAGGTGCTTAGTTTTTTTTAGTTGGATGTTAGCCAGTCATTAGTATAATTTTCGCACTTTTCTGCAACACTTGTTCAGCTCATTTTCGAGCTTCCTTTTTTATAACAGTTCATGTAATGTGACTTTTACTTTTGATAATGGAGATGAAACAATTTTTGAGCCAGCACTGATCTCTTTCAGATGGCTGAAGCTCTTGGTTTAGGGCCTAACCCAACCTGCTCAGCACCTCTTGCTTTGTACTTATATGTTTTTGCTTCAGTTCATGAGTTAATTTCTGTTACATAGATTCATTTTACTTTGTTTAGATTAGGTTGTTTTTGATGGTTTGCATAGTTGTTTTTGTTTCAGTTGCTCAAGTAGGTTAATGCAGTGATAGACTAAGATTCAAAAAGGTCAACAGCAGGTCCTGATATCCTTTCTCCCTTTCTAGGACTACGATTTGAGGTCAAGGCACTATTGCTGCCACCAAAAACAAAGTTTTGCTCTCCCATGCAATTTCTAGTGTGATGACTTGATTTGGAAAGATTAATGTATTGCTTCAGATTTAGTTGCCTAGATCATTTCATATTCTTTTACAATAGATCTCTCTACATGATTTTCTGTTCAAAGGTTACTGTTCAACATTTTCTATTTGTAGGTCAGAAATTAGGTCAAGCTAGAGAAATTTCTATTTTCATGGTATAGTTAGTCCTTTCTTTGATCAGTTTTTGTAAGTAGATGTGAAGATCTCTTGCAGGACACCTCAGCTCACCACATATCCATAAAGCAACCAACATCAGCTCGCTTCTCACAGATTCCCCAAGTCATTCGCAACATTTCACCAATTTGCCCTAATTTCTGCATTTTCCTCCATAAGCTTCCCTCTTGCCATTTGAAAAAATCCAACCATCATGTTCCCTCTTGATCTTCCTTGAAAAGCTCTAGATACCTCAAAACCTTCATCTAACTTTCAGTTACCCTTCCCCATCATTTTTCCACCTTTAAAATCTCCAAAAATAGCTCCCAGCCTCCTCTTCTGATCCCCTGCAGCCTCCTGTAGAATTCCCTGTAAGTGGTTTTTCGAAATCCGATTGCAATGGAAGTCTTCAGAAGGGTACTAGGGGCTTCTTAGGACCTCTCCACACCTTCCTCCACCTCTGCAAAAACCAATTCCATCTTCCTTCACCACCAAACCTCTGCACAATCACAATCCGATAATTTGCAAGCATAATAATTTCACATAAAAACACTCAAAAAATACAAAAAGACGTTATTTTCTTATTTTCTTCTGGGAATAGCTTAAGTAGATGTGATTTACCTTTTCAGTAGTCAATGGCACTCATTTCATCAGTTTCCATCTCTTTTTCTGCAAAAGTAGGGTTAGTTGGATAAATTAGGGTTTTCTAGGGTTTGCGTTACATTTCAGTCTTCCTTCTCTTTCTGCAAATAGAATAGCCTCCGTAGAGTTAGATTTCTTTCATAACAGTTAAAAACTTCTTCTGAGAATTCATAGAAGTTGGCTTCAGCTCCTAGTGATCTTACACCAGCTGACCAAGTGAAAGCCTGCAGTAAGAGCTAGTACTTGTGCATACAACACTGCCGCTTTCAAGTTTGTTACGAACTACCGGGTTAACTAAAGTAAAGTAGGAAGCCCTAGGAGTTATAGCATTATTGTTGCAATATTGGTGCTCACCACTTTTTGGCGTCATTGCCGGAGAAGCGTCAGAGTATTTTGTGATTGCTGCTTTTTTTTCTATTTTTTACTGCAACATTCCGCTAAGAAGTTTATTTAAGCAAAAGTAGAGTAGTTGTTCTTTCGATTTCTGCATTTCCTTGCTTTCATTTCAATTTTGCAATTTCCATTTTAGCAAAAGTAGATTAGTCCTTTCAATTATGCAATTTCCATTTCATCAAAAGTAGATTAGCCCTTTCAATTCTACAGTTTCCATTAAGCAAAAGTAGATTAGTCATTTCCTTGCTTTCATTTCAATTCTGCAATTTCTATTTCAACAAAGTAGATTAGTCATTTCCTCGCTTTCATTTCAATTCTGCAATTTCCATTCCAACACAAGTAGATTAGTCATTTCCTTGTTTTCATTTCAATTCTGCCATTTCAATTCAGCAAGTTCATTTCAGTAATTGCAATTTGTTTGTTTAATCAATTTTAGTTTTGCAGGTACAAGCAGAAGAAGAAGAATAAATAAATAAATAAAGAAGAAGAAAAAATATTTTTTTCATGCATCGTAGGAGTAGAGATAATCTAGAAAGATGTTTGCCCAACACCCCCTCTACTTCACACAACCAACCTTTTCTCTTCTTTAGTGGTTGCAAACAAGAAACACCCTCAGGTAATAACCAGACATATTTGAAGAACCTATAGGGGAAGAAGAAGAAGACAATATTCCTCTAGAGCCAATGGCTAAAAATAGAAATGTTGGGAGCAGTACATTTTCTTCCAATTCATCCATTAAAGGTGAAATTGGAAGCATGCAGGAAGACCTCAAGAATGAGATGTTGTAGATTCTTACCATGCATATCAAAAGAAGACAAGAGGAAGAAGAGAGGGTTTTGGCCATTTTTTGCCCTAGATGCACCAGAAGGCATCCTAGGGATGAATGCCTATTGAACTCTATAGAGGTTTGTTCAATCTGCGAAGAAAATCATTCTACAGACAAGTGCCCATCCTTGCCTAGACTTAAAGTTGTATACCAAGGGTCCGAAGGAGTCACTGAACAGATCTATTACATAGACCAAAGGAGGCTGCATGGACCTATACCATATCAGCAGGGGATGCAAGGGACATCTTAAGCTTACTACAACCCCAACCAAGTCACATCCATACCTTCTTGGGGGCCCCCTACTCATCCTTCCTGGTCCACACCTCCTCCTTGGTTATTCACATCTCCATATCATGCCCAACCAACCACCCATTCATTTCAACCCTATGCTCAGTTGCAACCTCAGTGGAATGCATCTCATCAGGGGTGGAGGCCCCAGTACAACTCTCCTCCTGCTCTTTTGCCTCCACCACATGTTCAACCACAACCATTGCCTCTTGCTCCACCAAGGAAACCCCAAATGCTTGCCCAGCCGAACCTGAACCTGAACAACAGACATGCCCAATAAGTATATAGTGGGGAACCACCATTTCCAAACCCGCACATTGGAGTAGCTCAACCCAATTACAATGCTGAGGTACAACACTTCTAAAAAAATCCTCTTGAGCTCAATGATATTCACCATAGCTTAGGAAGATTATTGCAAGAAAGAGATTATATTAATATCATTGAAGGACCACATCTGACAGAAGAAGATGCAAAAGAGAAGGTCAAAGAACCATTGGCTGCACTTGATGAAGAGAGGACATCAAAATCAGAGATCGAGAGAGCTCCCTCATGGTTACCATCGAATCCTCCATGTATTCAAGAGAAAATCAGTAAAAAGAGGAAGATGTGAAGGTCATGGTAGAAGGTGACATGAAGAATGATCCAGATTAGCAAAAGGACCAAGGACATCACAACTATATTCAAATATGGTTCCAGACAATCATTAAGTTGCAGCAGTACTTCTCGGATGCGGGTGAATAATCAGGCTAGTGGTACGAAGGCAGCGTGGAGGGTGGGAGCGTGGCCACTCACTACCGCCAGATGGATTTGCAGGAGGACAGAGACATGGTTTCATAAATATTTATTAAATGCAGCTTTAACATTGCCCTCCCTCAATTATGATTTATCTACGATGGTGCCTAGCCTGGACCTCATTCTTGCTTCTCTTCTGCACACCTTCAGGTTCATCGAGGTGGCAGCTCCTTGCTGTTCCTCAAGCGTCAACCTTATCCCCTGCTTCCCTTTGGCTCTGGTTCAAGGTGCTGACAGTTATCAGCGCGCTCAAGCCCCATTATATCCGGTGTACTTACTTCTCATCCGCCTTCTTGCCATTCCCTCTCCGTTTGATTGTTTTGCTTTCCTTAAATTGCCAAGAGAATGCACCAGGATGGGGTGCAGATGGGGTAGCTCCCGTGGTTGAGTCTCTCGCCAGCCTTCCTCTACCACTTCGGACCCCTCGTCTGAAGCTTCGGAGTTCTGCTGCAATAGATATCTTGCAACAAGAAGTGGCAGGGGCAGGGGAAGAGGGCAAGTCAGAACAGAAGTATGTTCACATCATTCTCACTCGCATACAACCCGACTCTGCATCACCTGTTCTCTAGGAAACTCATCCTTCATCGTGTCAGTTACCGTTGAGATGTGCGAGTATGCTGTGGGTTTGGAGGAGGTTAATCTTGGGGCTCCTCTGGAACCTCAGATGGCAGACCAGAATGTCTCCCAGCGCAGAGATTCAGGCAACTCACCAATTCTGAATTCAAACGCAAACGCTGACCCAAGCGCACCAACAGGAGGTGACCCTTCAGGTTTTGAAGCCCATCCTTCTGAATTCAAAGACACGGACCAATTTGGGTGCCGAATTGTTGAAGAACAACAAACAACCTCGGATGGGGATTGAATGAGTCCGCGCCTTTGGGTTTTGGTCAGCTGCTGAAGGAAGAAGTTCATTTCCCTCTGGATACATAGTTTTTCATGCTTTTAAGCTCCCAGATTCAGGTCTCTATCAACTCTATATGTCGGTTTCCACTATGAGGGTGGCATTTTCTTGCATGTTCGATTTTGTTTATTTGGGCATTTGTCTAAGAGCTAGCTGTTTACAGGTCAGTCTTGGTCAATGTATGGGTAATTTTTTGGTCATTGTCATGATACTAAGTCTAATGTTTTCAGATACTTCAATTCCTGAAGTAAGTCAATATGCAGGTCCTCTAGTAAGTACTTCAAGTGTCTTTTGTAAGAATGCCAACTCCTTGGCTAGAACTCTCGAGGCGTCTGTCTCTCTGTAATAATTTTTTTGTATCAATATAGGAGTAGACCAATTAAGAAAAAAAAAATTGCAGCAGTATTTTCTTCCTCAACTATGCTTGATCCCTTCAAAGTCAAATCATTTGGTCTCTGAAATCTGGATACTTGTCAAAACATGTATTTCAAGCCTCCACATCATTTTGTCTATCATATCGATGTGCATATGGCTCCATTGGAAGTATTATTATACTTGAAAATGATTTTGTTTTCCAAGTAGGGTAGGGTAGAGAAAAAAAGGAAAAAAGAAAAAATGAAAAATAAGAGAAAAACAAAAATCTAAGGTGAAAACCTCCTCGGAAGCGCCTCAAATTGGCTCATTGATCGAAGACCTCCATGAGGTGGTCAATGGGTTGGAAAGAAGAGAAAAGAAAAAGAGAATAAGATTCCTGGGTGAAACCCTCCCTTGGAGGTGCCCAAGGCAGGCAATTAGGGTGAAAACCTCATTGAGGCACCCTAGTTGTTTTCAAAAAAAAAGGAGAAAGAAAAAGAAAAATGAATTTCCAGTTGTATTGCAGGTCTCCAGGAGAACTTCAAGAAGTAGCAGCAGTTGCCAAGAAAGCTTTGAAACCAATAACAGCACCTATCCTACCTTCCCTCACCCTTCTCCATCATTCTTGACATTCTTTCCACCTCATTGTACTTCTTTTATGAAAACTGTGTTTTCTACAGGAGACTTCTGTAAAAATTACAGAGAGCTAGAAATGGATTTTAAAAGCAGTTTGGGGAATAGGGAAGTTTCATAAAGGGTTTATAAATCCCCTTGCAATCTTCAAACCTCTCTTCCATAATTTCCAAATCTGCATTACCGCCCAAGCTCATTTTTTCTTACTGTCCAAAAAATTGCATAATGCTTTGATACAAAAATACATAGAGCATAAATTTGTTTTTTCCCTAACTTGAAAACCGTGCATCCATTTAAAAAATTGTTTCATGGGGAGTTGTATAGGGATGATGGCAACATGCCCAAGCAATTTTAGCCAATTATAGTGCATGGTTTCCAAGAAATCAACCTCCATCACCTTCAACCATTTTTGCATTTTCTCCATATCAGTGCATCCATTTAAAAACCCGTTTCATGGGGAGATGCATATGGGTGATAGTAACATGCCCAAGAAATTTTAGCCAATTCTAGTGCACGGTTTCCAAGAAATCATCTTCCATCACCTTCAATCATTTTCAATTTTTTCTCGAAATCCGTGCATCCATTGACCACAATTTTTCTATGGGAGGTGCATAATGATGATGGAAACATGCTCAGAAAATTTCAGGTCAATCCAGTCTACCGTTTGGGAGATATGGACAAAACAAGTCATTGTCCCATTAAAATCTAGCATCAGCAACATGAGGGTGCAGATCTGAAGGTTGAAGCAGACTCCTGCAGCTTAGATCCAGCCAGAAGGAACCTGCACACAGCAAACAAGCCACTCATCAAGAGCAGAAAGCATACAATAGAGGAGATACAGACATGCAGCAACTGAAATACGAGCATGCAGCAGCAAAAAGGAACCAAAAGGATGCCTCACAGCCAATACATTTGACTTGCAGGTAAGTGTCTAAACCCATTCCTCTATTGCATCTGTATAATTTGAAACTGCATAAACAAATGGAATGGTTGAATATTAAACCCGAAAGGTGGCCAATTAACTGGCCACCCTTGTCCAGTTCGACCACGCTCATCCGGAGATGACACTACACATGTGTCTAGTCAACTAACGGAATATCCAAAAAGACAGGTAGTGGCGGATGTTGAACTCCAACGCAAATAATGGGAAGTGATTGCAGGCAGAAAGCGTAAAGTCTCATGATGACACTGCAGTAGGGACCAACAATCCAAATAATTCCAATGCACATTTGTGCCAGCTCACCATCAACGGAAATATCTCAAAGAAAACATAAGTATGCCTCCTCGAAACTCCTTCACCACTTTTTTTTCCATTTTATCCTTGTCCACTTAGCTGCAGTAAGCTCTATACCACCACCATAACCTCGAAATCATGATCCTCTATAGTTTTCAACCATTTTTCTGCTATCGGCATTCTATAGGAGCAGTAACAGGTTCTATAGGAGGGCCAATAAGTTGTTTTGGAGAGGAAAAACACGATTTTTAGCATAATTCTCGGGTTGCAGAGGTAGGTTCTTAGCATACCTCCATTGAATATCAAAATATGCTAACATTGGTTTAGCTTTTGAGGAGAGAATACAACTGTTGGGTGGAGGAAATTCATAAAAAAAAAAGCTACTTATGGTTGAAAAAATACAGTCTCTGTAAATAAAAAATAAAATAAAAATCTCTCCATTCCCATAGTTGCTTTTCCAAGGAAGCATAAACAAAATGACAGGAGGTTTTATGAGAAGGTGAAGAAACTAATGATTTAGAAGAACAAGAAGGGAAGAAGGAAGAAAGCAAGATAGAGGAGGAGAAAGCTGAAGAAACAGAGCAGGGAGAGACAGAAACAGAGAAAGAGACAGAAGGAGGAAAAAAGGCAAAAGAGCAAACCAAGGGGTGGAAGACATTGGGCACATGGAAACCAAGTTGAGAGAAATGGCCAAGGAATTGAGCACAGTAAGACATACAGAAGCCATCAGAAGATCTCACTTAGAAGCAGAGAATGAAATATTAAGGAGACATCTACAGGAAAGAGAAGCCTAATTAGCCTGCATGGCCAACTGGGCTATGGAGGCACTACAGTGCAGGCAGTCAGCCAAATCATATGCAGTTTACCTCAAATACCAGTGGCTGCAGTTTCAAATCAAGACCCTGGCATAGAGGGGCGGCATACCTTTCCAGGATTATAGGCAGTTCATGGATTTATGTGAGCACAGTTCAACAGAGGGCAAGGCGAAGTTGGCAGAACTTTATTTACATAACATGGCCCTTACTGATATGAACTTATGGGACTCCAATGCTAGGTTGGGAGACCTACAGCTGATGGCCATGGCATCATGGATGAGTTTTGAAGAGAAAAGAGCAGTAGAAATCAGAAAGTTGATGGAAAAAGAAAAAGATGAGCCCCTGATGGTCAGAGCAGAACCAGAATACCCTATGGCTCTAATTAGCACTCATCAACAACTTGCAGCTGATCCTAAAAGTGCCCCCAAGCACATCAATGATCAGGCCCAAGCTATAGCACATTTTGAGGATATGGAGAGATTGCTTGGAGATGACTACATTCATGCCTGCATGAGAAGGTGGAACACACTACCCCACAACCTAAAAATCAGGGAGTACCACTCCCCAAATAGAATGAGAGAAGCACTAAGGAGAGTGCCCCTCTATAAGCACTCTATGCAAAGTCTGAAGGTCCATTGGATTGGTTTGAAGCTGAGTCCTCCACTACTGCTAGGACTACTAGAAGGTACAAAGGAAAAAGAAAAAAAACAACAGTGGGAAAAGTTGGATGCCAAAGCTAGATTCCATTATAAGGAAGAAGATCTCATATCTGAAGCATGGAATGTCAGGGAGGCCATCAAGGCCATCAAGGATGAAGAGATAGATTAGTTGCTCAAAGGATGAGCAACGCTTTTAGTAGGGGGGTGATGATGAGCCCCATAAATGGGTAATTATATGGGCTCATTCTGCCTCTTAATTCGACTTAATCAACCATTCTCATTCGTTTATTGCATGTTTTTTATTATATTTATGCTAATAGAGTGAATTGGGTTAGTCATTATGCCATGAAGTCTAATGTGTGCTTTATGCAGATTTTTTGGTCAATTTTGGACAAAGTCAAAGGATTTATGGGCATTTGGTAGTCAATATTCGAGGAAAACAAGGAAGAGGATTTGTAAGGGGTGTCCCCTTCATTTATGAACCCTTACCTCGAATTCTCCATCAGAAACTCAGAGCACAAGTAGCCACATTAGTGCATCCAAGGGGCAGCCAAGCAAGTAAAGAAGGACTGTTGTTTATCTGCAGTTTTGGGAAGCTGTGCTCCTTGATTTTAGGAGAGTTGTAGAGGCTCGAATTGTATAAATAGCAGGGCTTAGGTGCTCAGTTTTTTTTAGTTGGATGTTAGGCAATCATCAGTAGAATTTTCGCACTTTTGTGCAACACTTTTTCAGCTCATTTTCGAGCTTCCTTTTTTAGAGCAGTTCATGTAATGTGACTTTTACTTTTGATAATGGAGATGACACAGTTTTTGAGCTAGCATTGATCTCTTTCATAGGGTTGAAGCTCTTGGGTTAGGGCCCAACCCAAGATGCCCAACACCTCTAGATTTGTACTCATATGTTTTTGCTTCAGTTCATGAGTTAATTTTGTTACATAGATTCATTTTACTTTGTTTAGATTGGGTTGCTTTTGATGGTTTGCATAGTTGTTTTTATTTCAGTTGCTTAAGTAGGTTAATGCAGTGACAAACTAAGATTCAAAAAGGCCAACAAAAAGCCCTGATCTCCTTCCTCCCTTTTTGGGACTATGATTCGAGGTCAAGGCACTACTATTGCCACCAAAAATACAGTTTTTCTCTCCCATGTAATTTCTAGTGTGATGACTTGATTTGGAAAGATTAATGTATTGCTTCAGATTCAGTTTCCTAGATCATTTCCTATTCTTTTACAATAGATATCTCTACATGATTTTTGTTCAAAGATTACTGTTCAACATTTTCTGTTTGTAGGTCAGAAATTAGGTCAAGCTAGAGAAATTTCTGTTTTCATGGTATAGTTAGTCCTTTCTTTGATCAGTTTTTGTAAGAAGATGTGCAGATATCTTGCAGGACACCTCAACTCACCATACATCCATAAAGCAGCCAGCACCAGCTCACTTCTCACAAATTACCCAAGTCATTCGCAACATTTTACCAATCTACCCTAATTTTTGCATTTTCCTCCATAAGCTTCCCCCTTGCCATTTGAACAAATCCAACTATCATGTTCTCTCCTGATCTTCCTTGACAAACTCCAGACACCTCAACACCTTCATCTAGCTCTCAGTTACCCTTCCCCATCATTTTCCACCTTTAAAACCTCCAAAACTAGCTCTCAGCCTCCTCCTGTCGATCCTCTTGTAGATCCCCTGCAACCTCCTGTAGAATTCCTTGTAAGTGTTTTTTTGAAATCTGATTGCAATGGAAGTCTTCAGAAGGGTACTAGGGGCTTCTTAGGACCTCTCCACACCTTCCTCCACCTCTGTAAAAGACAAGTCCATCTTCCTTCGCCACCAAACCTCTGCACAATCATAGTTCGATAATTTGCAAGCATAATAATTTCACATAAAAACACTCAAAAGATACAAAAAGATGTTCTTTTCTTATTTTATTCTGGGAATAGCTTAAGTAGATGTGATTTACTTTTCAGGAGTCAATGGCACTCATTTCATTAGTTTCCATCTCTTTTTCTGCAAAATTAGGGCTAGTTGGATAAATTAGGGTTTGCGTTACATCTCAATCTTCCTTCTCTTTCTGCAAATAGAATAGCCTCCACAGAGTTATCTTTCTTTCATCACAGTTAAAAGTTTCTTCTGAGAACTCATAGAAGTTGGTTTAAACTCCTAGTAATCTTGCACCAGCTGACCAAGTGACAACATGCAGTAAGAGCTAGTACTTGTGCATACAGCGTCGTCGCTTCCAAGTTTGTTTCGAACTATCAGGCTAATAAAAGTAAAGTAGGAAGCCCCAAGAGTTGCAGCATTATTGTTGCAATACTGGTGCTCACCACTAGACCCAAATATTGGAGGAAGGTCGGAGATGGCTTTGTTTAGGTCGTTGCTAAATAGAACACGGTCCTCCTTGAACGTATGCGACGTCGACCAGATAGCTCCCTCTTACAGCAGTGCCTCCGAGTAATCAACAAGATCGAGGTCCATAGCTGTCAGGGGCTTGGAAACGCCAGTTGCCTGTGACTGCCAAGGGACAGTAGGATGAAAGTGAAAGGGTTCCAAACCTAAACGGAGGGTGCGAAGAAGAGCTAGTAGAAACTACACAGTAACACAGTAAAAAACACAAACCATATAGCTAATGCAGGGTTAGGGTGAAACAGTAACCCCAGGCCCGAGCTACATGGCGCTGTCCTGGTCTGCCATCTGTTGCACAATACTGCAGCCATGTTGCGTCAACCGTATTCTCCTTCGCTTCGCAGAGCCATCAATGTGTAAGTCAAAACATGAATGTCAGACCCTTATTTTTAAAATAAATAAATATATAAACCATATATTTATAAATAAAAAATTTTGATAAAATTTTATCGTGCAATCAAAGAAATATGAACACATGTATACATACATTATTGTTTTGCAAAAATTCAATGTAATCCATTGCCACTGTCTCTCATGAATTGCAGCAACCTCGAATCCCTTGACCTCAACACAAATTCTTTCTCTGATAAGTTGCCATACTTTTCTAGATTGAAGTCCTTGATGACACTCAACCTCACAATTAACAACTTCACATGGAAATTCCCTATTTCTCTGCGAAATTTACCAGAGCTCAACTCCCTGAACCTTGTGGAGAATCCTTTCACTCTTGGCAGAATACCTTGTAGAATTCAAGACAGAATACCTCGCAGAACTCGGGACTTAGTAGAAACTCAACACCTTCGATGCATCCTCCTGCAATTTAATAGGATAAATCCTTCTTTTCATATTTAATTTGACAGAGCTAAGCCTCCTGGATTTCTCCAACAACAACCTCAATAGATATATTCCCAAGGAAATCTTCAAACCGAAGAAGCTCTAATTTTAGAGCTTTTGAGTAGAGTATTCCTCCAAAATTGGGTGATTGAGTCTAGAGGCTCATTTTACAGTTCAATATGATGTGTAATGTTGTTTGTCCATCATCAAAGTTGAAATTTTGTTGTTAGTCAAAATAAAAATAAAAATAAAAAATCTAAAAAAAAAGGTTAAATAAATATACAAAACATTTAAATAATTTAGACTCATACCAAAATTAACACCTGAAAAATTGGATCCCTCTAAACTCATGTTAGATCTGTATTTAAGATGAATCTATATTAGTAACAGATTATTACAGGTTCTATATATATTAGACATCTAGCTTACTGGCAACATTCTAGAAGAGCTCGGGGATTTGAAAAATGTAACATATATCTAATTCGATAATAATAATCTTTGTGGCCAAATTCCTGAAAGCTTCGTGATTTCGCTGCTTCTAAAAGGGTTATCAGTCTATTGGAACAACCTTACAGGACAAATACCACAAAAGCTTGGTAGTTTGTCTAAATTCAACATGTTGGAAGTGTCAAAAAAATCGACTCAATGGCCCACTGCCTATAGACATGGGTAGAGGAGGAAACCTCAAACTCTCAAGATAGAAGGAAATATCAAGAAGAAAAAGGTGCAATAAGTGAAATATCACATCAAGAAAGAAGAAATGAATCCAACCATATCTTATAATTCATTGGTCGAAATTACCACTCCTCAAACTATCAAGATAGAAGGACATATCAAGAAGAAAAATGTTCAAGAAGTGAAAGATCACATCAAGAAAGAAGAAATGAATCCAACCATATCTTGTAATTCATTGGTCGAAATTACCACTCCTCAAACTATCAAGATAGAAGGACATATCAAGAAGAAAATGGTTCAAGAAGTGAAA
>APFE030190130.1:66002-126583 GCA_000404065.3 Pinus taeda
GATGAGGATGTGGAAGCATTGTTTTGTGCTATTTCTATTATCCAACTAGATTGGATAAACGAAGCAAGGGACGAATGGAAGAAGGACGAAGAAGTATGGCCACTTATTCAAAAGTTTCAAAAGATCCCAATTCAAACAATATTGTCAGAAATTGAAGAGGAAGGAAAAACCATATTGGAACCTGGAGCAGTCACAGAAAAAAGAACCCGACAGCTATGAAATCGATCAATTTCAGAGTATCTCATCAAGTGGAAGAATTTACCCACTAAAGATTCCACATGGGAGGACAATAATTTTATACAGAAGCATCAAGAACTACTCAAGCGTTGAGGACAACACTTTTTGGAGAGGGCCATGTTAGGCCCCTATACTACTAGTGTAACCCCTAATTGTTATTAGTACAACCCACTTATTATAGTGATGTACCCATGTAGTGCCCATATTGTTACTATTGTTCTCCATAGAAGCCCACTATTGTTATTATTGTGCCCTTACATTATTATTGTTATGTAGGTTCTGATTATGTTATGACCCCTTAGACTCCTATATATAGAGAGGAGGTATTTTCATTTGAATCATCCAAGAATTGTTCATTTATGTAATGTAAAGGAGGTTGCCCCCTCGAAGAGGCTAAATTCTAAGTTGTTGATCTATCTTTTCTATCTTTTCTTGAGCTGGTTTCATAACAGTCGCTGAAGTGGAGATTTTCCCCGCTTCTTCTTAGGACCAAGATTTGTCTCCCTTCTTTCCTCAGTTGCAGCTTGCGACGGCTGCTCCTCGACTTCCTATGCAGGTTGGGAAGGATCGTGAGAGGTGTCAGTGTTCTGAGTAATCTTGTGAGGCCTCTGTCCCCCTTTGGCATTTAGTGGGTAGTCCCTAAACACATGGCTGACCTTGTGGCAACATCAACATTTGTAAGGAACACCTTCATAATCTACCATTTGATTCCTGGTATAGTTCCGCCATTGGATGGTCATGTGCTCCTGCAGTCCTCCTCTTGTATCCATGTGCACCAAAATTCTAGCATAAGCCATCTTACCAATAGTGAGGTAGGATTTGTCAAACCCCATATAAGTGTCGAGGGAATTGCTGATGCACTTGAAAATCTCCTCCGACCAAAAAGGGGGGGGGAGGGGGCGGATCCCTGGCAATCTGATCCAAATTGAGCCGACCCCTATCTGCTCTGGTTCAAGATCAAAGAGGGGTGACCAACGCTTCAAGAGAACGAGCGCATGTTTGAAATGCCAATAAGAAGATAATACCCAATTGGTATGATCCAGTCTAGCAAACTTGAATGCAAACTAGCCCCTGACAAAGGTCTGTACATTCGGAAGGTTTGCAAGGTGATGCCCCCAGACCTCGGAGGCCCAAGCTTTTAACCGCTCCTATGAATGGTTCCTTCCACGAATCCTTCCGACCAGGACTTTGTCTGTAATGTCCATGGATTCCGCCAATTGAATATCTTCCTCCAACCGCAGAAAAATGTCGTCGATTTAGTTCTAAAACATCAGACATTCTTACAGGGTCTCACTTCCTCAGGTAAGGACTCCTTTGGATCATAACTTTTCTTGGGGATAGAATGGCTTCAAATAAGAGAACCATTGAATGTGTGTGGCAACTTAACCTCGACATCATTATTGTTAGGAATGTGAAGAAGGAAGGGTGTGAAAACCAAGTTATCTAGAAATGTATATCTAGATATAATAAATATTATTATAAAAAATTATTTTATAGAATTATTAGTGACTCACATGTATTAGTATCGATTTATATTGCAGGTTTAGGAAATAATAATAATAATAAATATTTAAATGTTCACAAATGATAGGAAAATTTGCAAAGCATGAAAGTGAAGTTTTATGAGAAAATTGAATGACTTGGAAAAACAATTAAAAATATATGTAAACTAATTGTGATGGAAAAGCTTATTTTACCAAATTATTAATAGTTTATATGTATTAGTGTTTAAATGATTTTATGTTCAGAAAAAAACAATAGTAAATATTTAAGCACGGAAATTTAGATTTTTAAAAATAATTTTAAAGTTTTACGATTTTCAAAAATTTATTTTGATATTTAAATTATCTACATACTAATTTTCATTTTTATTGTTATAAAATAATGTAAATTATTGCAAGAGAATCGTAATGATTCTTTTCCTATGATAATGAATAAAAGACATTTAATATGTGGTTTGATGTAAAGATGTAAATAACAAATATAAAAAGATGGAGGGAATATTATATACATAAAATGAAGATGAAGATGAAGGTAATCTATTTAAAATATTTATATTATTTCTTAAATATTTATGGGCTTAATTATTAAGAACAAGTGTTTTCTCTTAAGAGGTCACAGTTTCAAATCTAGAGGGTGTAGATTATGTATACCTTTATAGATTATAGAGCAATCAAATTAATGTGCAGAGGGGGTCGCTTGTACCACAAACAAGAGTGTCTCATACAACCAATTTGGTATATGGCTTGGCTATGCCCTTAAAATTAGATGATCATTATTACTATTATTATAAGATATGTATTGTTAGGTTCCTTTGTACCACAAAAAAGGGGTCTCATACAACCATTTTGGTGTATGGCTTGGATATGACGTTAAAATTAGATTATCATTATTACTATTATTATAAGATATATTGTTAGGTCTCACCGAGATTACTCCAACGAGTTACCGATTCATTGTGGTTAAGAAAAAAAATATTAGAAGATATGTATAATTGACTTTTTCTCAGGAAGGGAAACAAATGTATATATATATATATATATATATATATATATATATATATATATATATATATATTTTTATTTTATTTCAAGTATAAATTAAAATATACAAATTCATGTCCTTCTGATAATTTAGAGAAAGCCTATTATGAATAAAAAAAACAATACATATTGTAATAAAGCCTACTAAATTCAGACTTTAAACAAAACACAAAACATGAGATACCATTGAGGCTTCAAGTTACAAACTCTAAATAAATGTTGACATGGTCCATTGATTGAAGGAAAACATGACATCAAATTTCTTAGTCACCATTTGTATTTTCTACCATCATATTGTTAGCAAGCTGGTTTAAACCCGAGGTTTGAACACCATATCCAAGAAAAACCTTGCAATCATTAACATTTTCAATCCCAAATGCTAGAGGAGGTCTTACTGGAGATACTTACAGTAATATTAAGAACATTCTTATCAAAATATCATGCACACATGGAAGCAAGCTAATATATCTACATTACATTCATATCTAAATATTCACAAAAAGATCCATTAAAGATTACACCAACATGCTAAAGAACACATTCAACACAACACAAAAGACATAGAGAAGCCAAATTTGCTCGGACATTTCATTAATTCCTTAAAAAAACAAGATCTTTACATAGAAACCAGGTGCCTTAAGCATCCCACCAAAACTAAGGCTAAAATTGAACTCAAAATCCTAACACATGACATATAATTCAAGAAACTCCCAAAAATTCCATCCCTTTGTCTCTCTTCATACATCATTTTATAATGTGTTCCATGCAAGATCACATTAACCACAAATTGGTTAGTTACCATAATAGTTACAATCATCTAAAATTACAATAGTTAAAAGGCTACATTAACCTCTAGCACAAATTTTCCAAACCACACACAATGTTTGTGTGTGGTGTCTTTGTGCAGTATGTTGAAGCCTTGAAAATCACTACGACAACATGGGGGAAAACCACCTGGTCTGGACCTTGAAAGCAACTCCTTTTCCGTTTGGTATAGTGGCTCTGACTAGGGATAATGGGCCCAGTTTCCCAGAGAGATTTGATAATGTTGATGGGATGATATAAGATGTAACGAGAAATGACTAAGCTAAGTGTAATCTGAAACACATGCATATCTCTTTAATCTAACATTATCTAACTATAATATACCCGGGAATAAAATACGATATGCGATCTACAATGATGTCTTACAACAATTGATAATAAAGATCATTCAACTGCCAAATGAAATTAAATCGTTTAAAGATAATTGTTTTGGATAAATAGTTTGACAAAACAATTATGAGAAATATATCACATATAAAAATTGTTCATGTATTCAAAACAGAATCAGAGCTAACATCATATAAAAGTGCAATAATGCGAAACTATAATTCTGACTTTCATACACAAAGCAATTGAAAGAAGAATTATTGCTTAATACATAAATAAAACATAATCATATGATAAAATTACCATATATGATAAGTCTTGCTCATGTGTTTCAGCAATATTGACCCAATCTCATTCAATCCAACACATTCTAAGAGTACAAAAGTGCATTTCAGTAGAGCATGCTAGATATGTAAAGAGAAATAGATCATGTTCCATTCATTTCATCAAAACCTCCTCAAAAATATATAAGTGTAATGTCTTGAAAAGTGGTTTTGATAAAATTTTTGGACCCCTCTCTAAATGCATGAGAGGGGTTTAAATACTAAACTATATGTCTTAAAATAGATTATTACAAAAATAGTTGAGGAGGTTTCAAACAACCTTCCTCAGAATATTTAAAAATAAAACTAAAGAAAAATAAATGAATGACTAACTCCTTTGAACTTGATCTCTAAGGTAGCAAATATCAGTCATTGGCTTGAGGTGAGGTGACTGGCTGATTGCAGATTTTAACTGAGCAGCAAATATGGCATCAGTCAATGCTGACACCAATTTTTGTGTAGAGGTTATTAAACACCTTAGAGTCATCCACAGGTTGTGTGGTTTTACTAGAAACTGCTAGTGTGCTTCCCAATTCAGCTTGTTTAACTATTTGATTGCCTCCTCCTTTTCCTATGGTGCTTGTTTCCACTGCTGCTCTAGCTGTTTGACATTCGGAAGGAACCCTGGTACACACTCCTTGGCAAGATTGGCGCCATGAGAATTTTCATTAATGGCTTCTATTATGCTGCTTGTTGCTATTGTTGTTGCCCTTTCTGCTTGTTTCAACCGAGAATCCCAATCCCTAAACATAATATCTTTATGAGACTCTTCCAGCGTTGGTAGTTCATCCTTTCTTCCATCCTCTAATTCTTGCCAGGTGATAAATTCAGAAACCCTTTTATGGATTTCATCGTACTCAAAACTCATATCAATAACTTGGTTGTTAATTTATCATTGGTCTCACAATAAGGATTTATTTGCGAGATTTTATGGCAAAATACATCCTTTTGCTGCATTAGTAGGGAATTGAGGCTGAGTGCTTCTTTGATGAATTCGGCGATTTGCGGATTATCTTTAAATTTATCTATCATGGCTTGTATTTGTGAATCCTTTTCTACTAAGCTGGCTGGTGTTGTATCCTCATATATTTGAATTCTCTTTGTAGATGGGCTACTTGTAATTCTACTTGCTAATTAAATTTTTCTTAGGCTAATTGTTGTTCTAACAGCAGAATTTTATGTTCCTTTTCCTTCAGCAGCATTTGGACCTTTGTCGCCTTGTCGATGGTCGTTGTGGCATAGGCTCCTGCAAACTGTGACAACTTTTTGAGATTCTCAGATGGGTCGATAGGTGAATCCTTCCATATAATACTTATTGGTTCATTTTCCAGAGTCGTAACATCCATGGCATCTAGTTTTCTTTTCTTCCCTTGTCTTTTGACTACATCCTTGTAAGTAGGAATATAGAATGCATCTAACAGAGTCATTTCCTCGATTCTTAAGAAAATCTCTGAAATAGGAATAGCAGGAATGATCTCAATTTCTTGAGTGCCTATAGATCCTTCCCCTGTTGTTTCTGGATTTTCTTTATGCCGGGTTTTCTTGGGAGTTTGCATTTCAGATGTTTACTCAAGGTTTGTGTCTATGTGGAGTTTTTATAGAACTTCTCCCATTCTTGTTCCAGGTCAATGGTTGGAGCTTTACCTGACTGAGTTGAACTAGAAGAAACCTCTACTTGTTTCTTTTCTAAGGCTTTCTCGGTCTCTCCTTTGTACTTTCAGCTGTGTCTTTTTTAGAATCTTTATTTGTGTTTCCTCCCCCATTTTTGAGATTGTCTCTCTGAGTGCTCTAACTCCTGAGTTGACCTCTCTTGGGTTTCTTATTCAAAGTTTTCTTTAGAGCTACCCTCCAATCTTATGCTAGGAGTTGGATCCCTTATTGGTTCAATCTGCAGTAGGTCCAAAGAGACCTTTAATAATCTCTTTTATTGTACACATGGAAAGAATTAGTATCTTCTAGGGTCAAAATTAGTGATGCCATATGCAAAACTTGTGAAAATGTTTCTACATGTAGGAAGAGGTCATCAAAGGCATCCTCTTCATGGGTGAACTGTTTTACTTTTACCATAGTAGTAAATTCCTTAATAGTGCCATTTGGATCGTATTGCCTTCCCAAAACTGTAGCTAATTTCAGAGACATGATAATCTTTGCTTCTTTTAATGCATGTCCATAATCATGTAGTGAAAAAGCACCACATTGTAATGGGAATGTAGGCAAAATGGCCTTCTTCTTCTCTTTCAGTCCTCTGCTCAATCTGCCTTCCCCTGCTATTTGGTAGGTTATTTCTCTAGCCATTAGTTTGTCGGGGACATAATATGGGAGGATATGCGGTGAGGCAATGCTCCCAAAAACTCTGATGTAGGTGAATGTCTCTTCCCCGAACCATCTGGCTACTGGAAAGATACCTACTTCGGCGTCTTTAGAAAACCTAGGGGCAGTTCTATTGTACATTGCTTTATGAATAGGTAGCATAACCCCTTGAGATATTTTATAAAAATGGGGGTGGAATTGAGGTTCCCACAAAATTTTATGGTATATATGGATGGGAAGTGGGTTCTTTACAGTCCACTTCCATCCCATATTGGGAAATTGAGAACAGAAACAAATTGCATCTATAACAAAAGCACTCATGAAGAAAGGGAGAAAAATCCTTAAAGAATGACTTCTTTTTCTTCTATATTCTATAATGGCCTTTGCCAAATTCTCTGATAAAATTTGGGCCCAGTTCATAATTATTGCATTCACTACTGCATCTATTAACGGGAGCCATTCCATGGAAAACTTGGTGCTATCAGGTCTACCGAATAACCTATATATCATTGTTGTTGTGAAACTATGAGGGGGATAAATGGATGTCGTTGAGTACATACCAGTTTTATCCCGTTTGAGCTTGCCTCCGCTTGATCTCGAGGTCTGTGTGACATCTGACGGGTCCTCATTTTCTTTGGTGAATTGCTCAAGGAATTGTTTGTTGTAGAGATTTTGCAGCTCTGGTAATTGGTACTTCAGTTGTAGGTTGTTAGCTGAGAAAGACCCCATGACCTCTTACTTGTTATTCTTGAAGGTTTTTTCTGAGATGTCTACCTCGTCAATTACCCATTTGACCATATTCATGTATGGTATTATATTTCGTCTCGCAGCTATCCGGTGCAGGAATGAACATGTTCTTTTGAAATAGGAGGTGTCAAATGACTCCTGAGCATAAGTCGTGGCCTTTGTTACCAGTGGCCTGGGTTTCTCTTCTTCTAACAAGTTATACATGGCCTCCCATGTTGTGGTTCCTCCATCCTTGCTGCATGTGGCATCATAGAAAAGTGGCACCATGTCTGATTTCTCAGATGCAGTCGCCTTTCCCTTCTTCACCATTCTTTCTAATGATGTTCTCTGCGGGGGTTTCCTAAAATGGCACAAAAATGGAAGTTATCAGATAAATACAAGTGAGAATGACAATTTGAATTAAATGATACAGTTAATCTCAAAACGGTGAGAAGATAGGATCTTTTATTCAAAAATCAAATTAAAATATATCGTATCACATCAAGCCGCTCTTTAACATAAATTCCATTAAACTTATTAAATAGCCACTAGGGCTTCTTATCATTGCCTTTATTACTCATTAAACTATTTCATCGCAAACGAGAAGAAAAAACTTTAAGGTGGCAAGTTTAAACTGCGAGAACGTCGATTTTGCGATTGCTATAATATTATCGCACTATCGCATTTTTTGTTGTGCGCGTTCGTAGAGATTTTTAATATTCTGCAGGATGCAATATGAATGGCATATTCTTTATCATTTAGAGCGTAGTTTTCCCAAATGAGTAATTATTTCATAAAGTGCTTTTCACTATGTGCAAGACTTAACTTACAATTTATAGCATTTGCTTTTATCGGGTCCGGGTTCTATCGCACTTCGCAAACTCTCGTAGTTCATAGGACTGCCTTTTAAGTAAAGTACCGTGATAAGTATTGACTCACTCTATCGCAATATTGCATCTCACATGTTACAACATGCTTTGTGATTTGCATCCTTTGTGAAATTTGATATGTGATTGCGATAAGTGCTTCATTTTATAGGAAATGCCTTGAGTCTTATCTTTGAATGAAAAGTCTAATGATATCTACATTAAATGTGGTGATTCTTTCTATCACAATTTGCAGATTTTGTTTGTTAATTAACCCTTCAACACATTTGTTCTAGTGGTATGCGAAAAGGTAAGAATTGATAGTCTTAGAGGGTTTTGACTTGATATCTTGATTTATTTCTAAAAGTTTAAAAGACAGCACTCAAGTGCTAAATTTTTCTTGGAGGCTTTTTTAAAAAAAGGTCCCCATTTACTAATAGAACATTAGATATTAAATCAATAAATAAGGGGGTTGTTGAATAGCACAACAATTGACGATTCGCTGGAAGAACCAATTATCTCTAATAGTTTTTTGAAATTTCTAAAACTTCCAAAATAAATATAGTTCAGAAAATAGGAAATACATGAAATCTAAGATAAGTAAAATTTCTCTGAATAAGAAAAAAAAATCTACCTAATATTCATCCATTTGATTATCCTTTTCAAAATGAAAATTCCTCTGTTTACATCAGTCTTTACTTGGTTTTAAATATAAAGCAAGGGGCTCTTGTAAATTAGCTTTTAAATGTACTCATTTATCATAGGTAGAGCCTCTGTTGCCAGTAGGTGTCCATAGCCTCGACAGGGTTACATTTTAACCAGCAATGATTCAATATCACATCGAGATAAGAGTGCAATTTTTAGAGATAAATTCAGATTCATATACATTTTTTTTTTTTTTTTTTTTTTTGCTACTTAAAGGGCATTCTCTTGGTTTTGTGGCCAAAATTGACAATGCCATTCACTGGTTGCAACTCAACTAAACAAGTTGGCTCGTGATGAGACCCCTTGTCTCTTGATTAAAATAATCTCAAGCCATTACCCTATTTTGATATGCAGTATTGGTAATGCCAGTTTATTGCTTCCCTATTATCATCGTAAGTTGCCTCGTGATGAGATCTCTTATCCTCTAAGTTTAAGTATATTTTAGAATTACACTCTTAAAAGAGAAGAGTTTACCAGATAGGGAGAATCATTGACTTCTTAAGAATTTCTAGATGACAATTAGAGAGTTGAAGATTCTTATTTGTAGAAAGTGTTTGCGTTGTTGAAGATACTTTTCTTGACTAGTGGTAAAACAAAAATTTCTTTATAAAGTTGAGGTTTTCGAAAGGACAAGTAATTTTGGTGGAAAACAAGTAGGTTTTAAAGTAATAGAACTTAGAATATGTTTCAAATATGAAAATTATCTTCTCAACAATCTATACAAGCGAAAAGTCAAAATATAAAAGAGATTATTATTGTAAAGGCCAAAAGTAAATGTTATCTAACTTTTATTTTCCTAGAAAAAGTAAAGGCAATAATGTACAAGGGATAGAAGAGGTTATCTTCTATGAAAATTATTTCTTCAAAATCTGCCCATTAACAAGTAGAGAACCTCTCTTGCCTCATAAATCTTGCAATAAAAAGGTGGATGGGCTGATTTGTTCCGCAATTTGAAATGGGCCAAGCCACATTCCTTAGAATTTGGTATGCTTACCTTTTTCCTCTTGTGCTTTATCCCACTTTAATACAAGGTCTCTGAGCTGAAAGGATTTAGGACTTACAGAATTTGCATCAAATGAAGATTTAACTAATTGTTGATGATGTGCATGTGTGATTTTGGTTTTTTCTCTTTCTTCTTCGAGCTTGAGGATTTGCAATTTCCTTAATTGCATAGAAGAGGAAGGAGTTTCTTCAATAAATTGAACCAGGGCTAGAAAGGGAATAGCTACATTTGTAGGGAGAACAACCCCTTTCCCATAGACCAAATTAAAAGGAGAGGTTCCTATTGAGGCCTTTCCCATTATTCAATCTGCCCATAGAGCAAATGCTAAAAATATATGCCCGTTTTTATGACTTTGATCAACGGTTCGTTTGATGATTCTTATGAGATTTTTGTTTGTAGATTCAGCCAAACCATTTCCCTCAGGATAATAGTTAGCATAATTTTTAAGTTTAAAACCTCTTTTAAGAGAAAATTTTGTCATAGCATTACGTGTGAAATAAGATGCATTGTCAAACATGAGGCCATTTGGTAGACCAAATCTGGTAATAATAAATTGGTCAATAAATTCAATGATGTTTTCAGAATTGGCTACCTTAAGTGGAATTGCTTCCACCCATTTTGTGAAGTAATCAACTATTTTAAGGATATATTTATGCACTTTAAAGAGTGAGGAACGATCTCACCTATTATTTCGATTCCCCATTGTTCAAATGGTTGTTCAATGTTGACCGGTTGTAATGATAATGCGGGTTTCCTCTGTCTTCCAACAACTGTTTGACAAATTTTACATTTCCTTACATATTTGTGTGCATCTTTGAATAAGGTTGACCAATAATAGCCAACATGCGGGATTTTATGTGTTGTTGTGTCTCCTCCAAAATTTCCACCAGCTGGTCCATCATGGAGTTCCTGCAAAACCTTTTCTACCTCAGATTTTTCAAGGCATCTAAGCAAAACATAATCATAATTTTTCCTAAACAGTACATCATTGATGATTTCATATTGCTTAGCTTTTATCCTCAAAGCCCTTTTTCTTTTGTAACTGAGTTGCGTAGGGGCATATCCATTTTTCAAGTAAAATATGATATCAACATATTTAGATTCAGTATTGTTGAGGCTTACCTCACATATTTTAATATCATCACCTGAATCTTGTAGTGCTGGTAAGTTGGGTGCTCCTGCTAACATTCTGCAAAAACCTTGATCTTTAACAATTTTAGCTGGTTTGATCTCAATGTCATATTCTTGCATTGATGTTACCCAATTTTCTTTTTTCTCGCCTACTTATCTTTGCATCAATAAATTTCTCACTGTTGAGAATGAGACTACTACCTTAGTGTGACTCTTTAGAAGAAAGGGTCTGAAATGCTTTATTAATTTGAAAACAATGAAATCTTGTTTTTCAACATCTAAATAATTTAATTCAGCCCCTTGCAAATTGGAGCTAAAAAAGAAATTGGTGCTTCGATTTTTTCATCATTGACCTATGTCAATATAGCTGCATATGATGTCTCTGAAGTGAAGGTATATAAAATGGAATGATTAGAAAAATTCAGAGTTTCTAAAGAGGGAGCATTTATGATTGCTTGTTTAATTAGATTAAAAGCTTCATGCTCAGTATGTCCCCATTTAAAAACAATTTTTTTCTTAATCATAGATTGGAGGGGTAAAACAATGCGCGAAAAGTCAGGGACAAATCCTTTGACAAAATTATCTGACCTAGGAAATATTGCATGGATTTTTTATTATGAGGTAAATAGATTTCATAAATTTCTCTTATCCTATCGCGATCAATAAAAAGTCGTTCTTTGGATACGATAAATCCAAGGATCTTTCCTTCACTCAAAGAAAGAAAGATTTCTTGGGATTGAGAGAGATTCCATTCCTCTGACAACACTCAAAGATTTGTTTTAAATCCTTTAAATGATTACTGCACTTTTTTGAATACACAGTTATGTCATCTAAATAAATACCATTGATTTATTCACCAAACCTTTGAAGGCTATGTCTATGGCTCTCTGAAATGTTGCATCGGCATTGATTAACCCAAATGGCATCTTTTGGTAGGCATAGGTGCCCCATTTGGTTCGAAATTTGATCTTTAACCAGTCATCTGGGTGTACGACAATCTGGTTATAACTTGAAAACCCATCCAAAAAAGACATCAGTTCTGAGCCTGCAACTGATTGTAGTATCTGTTCCATAGGAGGTAATGGAAAGTTGTCCTTATGACAAGCTTTCTTGAGATTACGAAAGTATATACATATTCAAATATCACCATTCTTTTTCCTGACAGGAACAAGGTTGGAAACCCACCTTGAATGCCTGATAGGAAAAAATATTTTGGCTTTGAGAAGCTTATTCAATTTAGATTTGATCTGATTTTCTAAATTCGGATGAATCTTTCTCAACTTCTATTGGATAGGATTTTCATCGGATATCATGAGAATGATATGTTGAATGATGGAAGTATCATATGTCTTAAGATATTCATAGTTCCAAGCAAAGACATTTTTGTATTTCTGTAACAAATGAATAAAGTCTAATCTTTCGTCAGGTGTAAGACCGAGTCCTAGATTGATATTTTGAGGTTTAAGTTCAGTTCCAAGATTAACTAATTCAAACCTCAAAGTTGAACTCTGAAGTTTTGAGTTAGTGGGTTTCTTAAACCTGTCCTTAATATCATATAAGTGTTCCAGCTTAACCATAGATTTAGGTATAGAATTTGCAATCTTTTCTTGCTTAAGGTGGTTGTCATGTTGATCTTCATCTATTATCTGGTCATCGTAAGAGCCTTCAGATGTTAGAAAACTTATGATATCCATATCATTATTAAAGACTTGCCAATTGGTGATATTTTCGGGGCTATAATCTCCTAGTGGAATAAGCTTGGATGCAACGTTAGCCAAAATATTGGTCCTTGCATTTTGGAGTCTTGGGATAGGGGAAATGTTAAATGTTGTAAAATTGGAAGTGAGGTCCTGGACTAATGATTGGAAATGTTTCAAATGTCCAAATAGATAGTGTATAATATTCCTCACCTGTTTAATTACAATTTCCGAATCTCCAAACACTTGAAGATATTTGATATCAAGGTCAATGGCTTTATACAACCCTTGAACTAACACTTCATATTTGGTAGTGTTATTTGTGCATTTGAATTCAAGTCTGCATGCTAACATAGTTTTTCCCCTTCTGGGCTAACTAATATGCATCCTACTCCAGATCCATCGTGAGATTTAGATCCATCAAAATATAACTTCTAAAATAAAGACTCAATTACAGGGTTATCTACAAAATTTATACATTTAGAAGCATCTATTTGAGAATAATTTTCGACTTGCGATATAATAATATTTTGCAAGAAGGGTGTTGTATTTGTATTGAAATTGCTTAGAAATGATTCAACTCAATAATTTCCAATGATATTGTTGTTGTATGCAACAGACTCATCTTCTCCCTCCAGTTCTTTGACAACATACTTTTGATGTTTCTCAAGGTCAACCCTTATTTGATCTAGCTTACCGTTATAAGGAAGCCACATATGGGACCAGTCAGTTATGAAATAGCCATGAAGCTTTTCAGACCAATCCCTGCTAAGGATTAAGTCGTAGAATTCTGAGATATGAACCACAAGAATGTCAATTACTTGACATAATTTCGGGTTTGATGAGAGTCTAATAGTGACTTGATTGAGTTCTCCTATAACTTCGGATTGAGATCAATCTAACTGCACAATGCGAACAATATATTTTTGGGGTTCTACATTAAATTTCACACAAAATGTTCTTCGTAGAATGTTGGATGAAGCTCCAGAATCAACTAAATAATTATGTAGATGTTTATTGAAAACTTCAAAAGTCAAAAGAAATGGAGATGTATTGGATTTGGATCTTGCTCCTATTAGAGCAATATCAATTGAACTGATTTTGTCTAATGAGGTAGTCGGAGGCCTTCCCATTTCTTGAGCAACCTGTGAGATTACAGCAACGGGGTGAGGAGAAGTGGGGATTGCTTTCAATTGTTTGAGAAATAGATTTTGTTGGTGTTTTAATTTGTTAAGCTCATGGAATGTAATATTATCCATTGTCTTGTGCATATCTTCAATGATGTTGTATTCCATTTCAAAAGACTAGCAAGGTTTTAGCTGAAGGTGAAGAATTTGATTGAGGAGTAGTGGTTTGGGTGGATTTGGGGGAAGATTTCTTACCTATTGCTTTATCTTTGGGAGTTGGAGTTGTGGCCCTTTATTTTGATTTGTTTGCGGAAAATCTATAGCATTCCTACTCCTGGTTGTGATGGGTAATGCTTCTTGTGATTCTTCATTAGGAAGGATAAAACCCCACATTCCTTGTAATTCAACTACAGTTTCTTCGTCATCTGTTTATTCTTCAACTGTTGAGATTTCCTCTTCCTCCACATCTGATTCAGCATTTAATATTGTACTTGGAGGCTTAGGATTAGAGGAAGGATTTCTTTTGTAATGTATGTAAGCTTTCCTTGAAGAAGTCTTCGCTCCCTATTTTTTGATGTCAACCATTTCATTGGACATGGTTTTAAGTACTTTTTGTAGACCTTAAAGATCAAAAGGATCTTTAGGTGCTCTTTTCTTGGATTCATCCTTAAAGGTTACCTTCTTGGATTTTTGTTCTTCTAATGCATTCTTTTTCTCTAAAGCTAAAATATGTTTTTCTACAACTATGGCTTCTTTCATGCTTTTCTTCCAAAGTTGGTTTGGAAGCCCTATCGACAAAAATAGTTGCGTTTGAGGGAAGGGTGGAAATGTACCATTCATTTTGGACTTCATCACTGGGCTTGGATGTCGTTGGGATTTTATTCAATAACTTATTAAAACGTGAATTGAAGTCCTTGATTGGTTCTCTAGGTTCAGCTTTCAAGTTGGAGAGATCATTGAGAAGAGTAGATGTCGATCAGTCATCTCCAAACTTGGTTAGGAGCTGCTCTTGAAAGGCAAATCAACTATTCATGGAACCAGATGGTAATGAAAAATACCATGATCTTGCTGATCCTTGTAAGGTATAAGGGAATAATCTTACAATTGCATCTTCTTCTACCACTACATTCAGATTTATGGACAACATGAAGTTGTTTATGTGTACTTCAGCATGTAGACCATCATCAGGGTTAAATTTTGGCAACCATTACATTGGATGTGCAGGTAGTGGATTTAATGGTCCTGCCATTCGAACAACTCCTGGATTTTTCCATGGTCTTTAAGCCATCATGGGTATTTGTGTAGAGGAATATTTTCCAGTAGTTGAAGGTGATTGGGTAGAGGAGGCTTGTGCTCCAGTACCAATGTAAATCACGATCGGAGTTGTGAGGTGGATATTGATTTTGTGATGAAGTGGATGGAGTGAATGAGGGTGTTTCAGGTGATGATGATAGAATCTAAATATGAGTTTCAGATTGTGTTTTCTTAGTTTTCATTCTAGGGCTTGGTAGAGGGAATTCAAATGGGAGGATCTCAAATTTTTTTCTCTACGATCTATTTAACCTTTGAGAAGAAGGACACTGAGAAGAAACACTAACTTGGGATAACTCAGATTTTTCTTAAGATAGAGAAATCCCCTGGAGTTTATGGATTAAATACTGAACTTCAGGAGTTTCCGTAAAGGAATATTGATATGATTTATTTGGGATCACAGTAGTGGATTCTAAGGATTTCTTTTCAAATTCATGCCTAGGATTTGGGGATTTAGAATGCGGCCGAGAATTTGGAGGTGATGGTGAAGGATTTTTACTCTTAGAATGGCCTACTGATTTATATTTGCTTGCCATTCATATTTAGGCCCTCTTTCTAGTGTAAAAATGTTGAAGCCTCGAAATTCGCTGCGACAACATGGGGGAAAACCACCCGGTCCGAACCTTGAAAGCAGTTCCTTTTTCGTTTGGTACAATGGCTCTAACTAGGGATAATGGAACCAATTTCCTAGAGAGATTTGATAATGTTGGTGGGATGATATAAGATGTAACGGGAAATGACTAAGCTAAGTGTAATCTAATATAACTACTAAACACATGCATATCTCTTTAATCTAACATTATCTGACTATAATATACTTGGGAATAAAATGTGATATGCAATCTACAATGATGTCTTACAACAATTTATAATAAAGATCATTCAACTACCAAAAGAAATTAAATCGTTTAAAGATAATTTTTTTGGATAGGTAGTTAGACAAAACAATTATGAGAAATATATCGCATATAAAAATTGTTCATGTATCCAAAACGGAATCAGAGCTAACATCATATAGAAGTGAAATAATGTGAAACTATAATTTTGACTTTCATACACAAAGAAATTGAAATAAGAAGTATTGCTTAACACAAATAAAACATGATCATATGATAAAATTATGATATATGATAAGTCTTGCTCATGTGCTTCAGAAATATTGACCCAATCTCATTCAATCCAACACATTCTAAGAGTACAAAAGTGCATTTCAGTAGAGCATGCTAGATATCTAAGGAAAAATAGATCATGTTCCATTCGTTTCATCAAAACCTCCTCAAAAGTACAAAAGTGTAATGTCTTAAAAAGTGTTTTTGATAATAATAAAAAAATGGACGTCTCTCTAAATGGATGAGAGGGGTTTAAATACTAAACTATATGTCTTAAAATAGATTATTAGAAAAATAGTTGAGGAGGTTTCAAACAACCTTCCTCATAATATGCAAAAATAAAAGTAAAGAAAAATAAATTAATGACTAACTGCTTTGAACTTGATCTCTAAGGTCACAAATATATTCATTGGCTTGAGTTGAGGTGGTTGACTGATTGCAGACTTTAACTGCCCATCAAATATGGCATCTTTCAATGCTAGCACAACTTTTTATGTAGAGGTTGTTAAACATCTTAGATTCATCCACTAGCTTTGTGGTTTTACTACAAACTGCCAGTATGCTTCCCAATTCATCTTGTTTAACTATTTGATTGCCTCCTCCTTTTCATGCGCTGCCTGTTTCCACTGTTGCTCTAGCTATTTGACATTCGGAAGGAACCCTCGTACACACTCCTTGACAAGATTGGCGCCATGACGATTTTCAGTAATGGATTCTATTATGATGTTTGTTGTTGTTACTGCTATCGTTGTTGCCCTTTCTGCTAGTTTCAACCGAGAATCCCAATCCATAAACATAATATCTTTATGAGACTCTTCCAACTTTGGTAGGTCAGTGTTTATTCCATCTTCTAGTTCTTGTCAGATGATAAATTTAGAAACCCTTTTATGGATTTCATTGTACTCAAATCTCATAATAACTCAGTTTGTTAATTTATCATTGGTCTCGCAATAAGGATTTATTTGCGAGATTTTCTGGAAAAATACTTCCTTTTGCTGCATTAGTAAGGAATTGAGGATGAGTGCTTCTTTGATGAATTCATCGATTTTCGGATTATCTTTAAATATATCTATCATGGCTTGTATTTGTGAATCATTTTCTTCTAAGATGGCTTGGTGTTGTATCCTCATCTGTTCGAATTTTCTTTGGATCTGGGATACTTGTAATTCTGCTTGCTAATTAGATTTTTCTTGGGCTAATTGTTGTTCTAGCAGCAGAATTTTATGTTCCTTTTCCTTCAGCAACATTTGGACCTCTATCGCCTTGTCGATGGTCGTTTTGGCATAGTCTCCTACGAACTGTGATAGCTTTGTGAGATTCTCATATGGGTCGATAGGCGAATCCTTCCATACAATATCCATTGGTTCCTTTTTCGGAGTCGTAACAACCATGGCGTCTAGTTTTCTTTTCTTCCTTTGTCTTTTGACTACAACCTTGTGGGTAGGACTGTAGAATACATCTAATGGAGGTATTTCGTCAATTCTTAAGACAATCTCTGAAGTAGGAATAGTAGGAATGATCTCAATGTCTTGAGTGCCTGTAGCTCCCTTCCCTGTTGTTTATGGATTTTCTTTATGTTGGGCTTGCTTGGGAGTTTGCATTTCAAATGTTTTCTCAGGGTTTGTGTTTGTGTGGAGCTTTTTATTGAACTGCTCTCATTCTTGTTCCAGGTCAATGATTGGAGCTTTACCTGACTGAGTTGAAGTAAAATCAACCTCTTATTGTTTCTTTGCTAAGGCCTGCTCGATTGTCTCCTCTGTACTTTCAGCTGTCTTTTTCAGACTCTTTATTTATGTTTCTTCCCCCATTTTGAGACTACTGCTATGAGTGCTCTAACTCATGAAATCGACCTCTCTTGGATTTCTTCTTCAGAGTTTTATTTGGAGCTTCCCTCCAAGATTATGCTGGGAGTTGGCTCCCTTATTGGTTCAATCTACAGTAGGTCCAATGGGATCTTTAATAATCTCTTTTTCCTATACACATGGAAAGCATTAATATCTTCAGGGGTCAAAAGTAGTGATGCCATATGAAAACCTTGTGAAAATGTTTCTACCTGTAGTAAGAGGTCATCAAAGGCGTCCTCTTCATGGGTGAACTATTTTACTTTTACCATAGTAGTAAATTCCTTAACGGTGCCATTTGGGTCGTATTTCCTTCTCGGAACTGTAGCTAATTTCAGAGACATAATAATCTCTTCTTCTTTTAATGTGTGTCCATAATCGTGTAGTGCAAGAGCACCACATTGTAATGGGAATCTAGGCCAAATGACCTTCTTCTGCTCTTTCAGTCCACTGCTCAATCCGAAATTCCCTTGTTGTTTCGTAGGCTATTTCTCTAGCCATTAGTTTGTCATGGACATAACATGGGAGGACATGCAATGAAGTAATGCTACCAAAAACTTTGATGTAGGTGAATGTCCCTTCCCCAAACCATCTGGCTATTGGAAAAATATCTACTTCACCCTCTTTAGAAAACCTAGGGGCAGTTCTATCGTACACTACTCCATGAATAGGTAGCATAACCCCTTGATAGATTTTATAAAAATGGGTTGTACAGTCCACTTCCATCCCATATTGGGAAATTGAGAACAAAAACAAATTGCATCCATGACAAAAGCACTCATGAAGAAAGGGGGAAAAATCCTTAAAGAATGAATTCTTTTTCTTCTATATTCTATAATGGCCTTTGATAAATTGTCTAATAAAATTTGGGCCCAGTTCATAATTGTTGCATTCGCTGCTGCATCTATTAATAGGAGCCATTCCATGGAAAAATTGGTGCTATTGGGTTTACCGAATAACCTACATATCATTTCTGTTGCGAAACTATGAGGGGGATAAATGGATGTCGTTGAGTACATACTAGTTGTATCCCATTTGAACTTGCCTCTGCTTGATTTCCAGGTCTGCGTGACGTCTGACAGGTCCTCATTTGCTTTGGTGAATTTCTCAAGGAACTATTTGTTGTAGAGCTTTTGCGGCTCTGGTAACTGGTATATCAGTCGTAGGTTGTCTGGTGAGAAAGACCCCTTGATCTCTTTCCTATTATTCTTGAAGGTTCTGTCTGAGATGTCTACCTTGTCAATTACCCATTTGACCATATCCATGTATGGTATTATCTTTGGTCTCGCAACTATTCGATGTAGGAATGAACATATTGTTTCGAAATAGGAGGCGTCATATGACTCCTAAGCATCAACCCTGGCCTTTGTTACCAGTGGCCTGGGCTACTCTTTTGCTAACAAGTTATACATGGCCTCCCATGTCGTGGTTCCTCCGTCCTTGTTGCATGTGGCATCACAAAAAAGTGGCACCATGTTTAATTTCTCAGATGCAGTCACCTTTACCTTCTTCACCATTATTTCTAATGATGTTCTCTGCGGGGTTTACCTGAAATGGAGCAAAAATGGAAGTTATCGGATAAACACAAGCGAGAATGACAGTAAGAATTAAATGATATAATTAACCTAAAAAAGGTGACAAGATAGGAACTTTTGTTCAAAACACAAATGAAAAGATATTGTATTATGTCGAACCGCTCTTTAACATAAATGTCATTAAACTTATTAAATAGCCACAAAGGCTTCTTACCATTGCCTTTATTACCCATTAAACTACCACATCGCAAACAGGAAGAAAAAACTTTAAGGTGGTGAGTTTAAACTGCGAGAACGTTGATTTTGCGATTGCTATATGATAATCGCAAATCACACTATCGCATTTTTGTTTGTGCGCTTTCCTAGAGTTTTTTAATATCCTGCGTGATGAGAGATGAGCGGTATATTCCTTATCACTTAGAGCGTAATTTTCCCAAATGAATAATTATTTCATAAAGTGATTTTCACTACTTGTTGGACTTAACTTACAATTTATAACATTCGCTTTTATCGGGTCCGAGTTTTATCGCACTTCGCGAACTCTCATAGTTCATAAGGTTGCCTTTTAAGTAAAGTACCATGATAAGTATTGACACGCTATATCGCAATATCGCATGTCACATGTTTGACATGCTTTGTGAGTTGCATCCTTTGTGAATGCCGATATGCGATTGCGATAAGTGCTTCATTTTATAGGAAATGCCTTGAGTCTTAGCTTTGAATGAAAAGTGTAATCATATCTAAGTTAAATGTGATGATTCTTTCTATTGCAATTCATGGATTTTGTTTTTTAATTAACCCTTCAACACACTTGTTCTAGCGGTATCCGAAAAGGAGATAATTGCTAGTCTTAGAGGGTTTTGACTTAATATCTTGATTTATTTCTAAAATTTTAGAAATCGCCTAAGAGCTAAATTTTTCTTGGAGGGTTTTTTAATAAAGGGTCCTCATTTACTAATAGAACATTAGCTATTAAATCAATAAATGGGGGGGTTGTTGAATAGCACAACACAATATTAACCTTTTACTTGGTGTATCATTTCTTTGCACACAACCTTATTCTTCTATGTTTAACACTTTTGTATATCATCACCACTTGTCAAAGCTTGGCCCTATCCTGGTGCCAATGGGTTAACAACACTAATATTTGCCTTGTCCTCAAGCTAGGGACTATGCTCAAGGAAACACTTACACAATTAATGGAACATTGGTGAGGATTTGCCTAAAAAAAATCAAAATTGGAATCTAGGTCATCAAAGATGAGTGAAATTGTTAGAGATCTTAGCAAAATTTATCAATTGCTTCCCCTATGGGAGTTCCCTAGGTGGTGTTTATCATGTCACCTAATTGAAGAACCTTATTGGTGATGGCATAGATGTATGAAAGAAAAAATAAGTGATGTTTGGGCTAGTCCTAAGCCTCAAAAAATACCTTAAAAAAGTGTTTGTTGGGCATCCCAACCAATTGTGATCTAGCGCGTAATGACAGTGTTTTTTTTCATGATTTCCTTTCGATTGGCTAGGGATATGACTGCAAGAGAATTTGTCTTCTTTATCCACTGCACCTTGAATGAATTAATGTATTCCTCTAGTGTGGTGTGATCAATAGGATTTTGCAAGTGTTTCCAAAGCCTAAATATTTGGTCAACCAAATCAACAAATCTATCGGCTCACACCTTGGCCTAATTGAACAACCTGTTGGCCTTTTCAAGCTTTTGTTTAAACACCAACTATGGTGGTGTGGGTGTAGCCTTCATATTTTCCTGTAGCTCTAGGGTATACACTTGCAAATAAATAATGGTCTCTTTCACATGACCAAGCTTTCTAAGCAATGGAAAATCCATCGAGGTGTTTCTCATTGATACTTATGTACAAAGCTCCTCAACTACACAAATAAATTCTTTGTGTGAAACTACTTCCTACATGTGGAGTTGGTGGAGCTCTTGTCGGAATTCCGTGTAATTTTTTTTATTCCTTCTTAAATCCTCCATTTTCTCCATAAAGTATTACTAGCAGTAAGAGAATGGTACCTATGATAGATCTAAAATTGCAAAAGGAAACGAGCTCTACCTCACTATGGAGGCTAATTCGAATGTAATGAGGGCTAATGGGTCGAACTATATAACCACTTTCCTCACACCACTTGGGCTTTGTGCAATGCTTGTAGCACCAAATGTGTTATCACAACCTATGCACCCAAGAGACTTGGGGTCTACAAGCCATAATACTTGACATAACTCCCTAGCTATTGAGATGAATCATGATGGATTACCTATTATACCTCCAAATTGCGTTGGAGCACACTAACAATCACATGCATTGGGAGTGGTGATGTGGTTGGGCTAGTAATATGGTGGTGGTTTTGCTAGTAGTAGACACTTTTTATGGCTACTATGTTGCATTAGTTGTGTCCATTGCATTTGGTCTAGTTGACTCAGAACCTGTGTGATTTTTATTGGTTTTATTTGAGACATACTTATGGTTGTTGGGTTTAGGGATGGTGCAGTAGTTGTTGGTGTCATTACTGCTCCATTAGGCTCTAGCATTGTAGTCTCAATATACTTAGCATTATTGGGATCTAACAACATTTATCACACTAATGGCATGGAAGTACCAACTTGACTTGTGCCCTGTAGCTTCGATATAGTCAACGTTGTGTTGGTTTCCCGTTCTTTCAACTTAGGTACAAGAGCTATAGTTGACATGTTTCATTTTATCTCATGCATATTTCTTGACTCATTTGCACTTGTGCTTCTCCTAGTTATTTTTGGTTTGTGTCTCCAAAATTTCCACATCTTCAGTGGGCATGAGCCTCAAAATTGCGAGGCTCTTTGGCATGATAGTGCAAATTGCATACAAAGCAAGAAAAATATTATGCATGTCAATTCCAAAGAATAGGGAATCCCCATACCTGTCCACTAGAATACGCAAAAGCTAAGTGGATTCATTGGTCTCCTTTATCATTTGGGTGTACCATCATTGGAATGATTTAGTGATGTTTTACTACACCTCTGTATTTGAGGTCTATTGTAACACACTAAATTTTGGCACAAGGAAGGACTTGGTCACTAATGTGTCATACAAAATGCTTAGAGGAAGATTCCATACTATCATTATGATTTAGAGTGATATCTATGCATAGTGGAACTCCTTAGCCTATTTCTATACATCTAAACAACATTGGATAAAATTGATCATGAAGTAGCAAGACCAATTCATTTTGATCCTTCCTGCACTTCTTGATCAATTTGTAAGCCAGTAGTTATGTTGCAAACCTTACAATGGGATTTGTAACAAGTAATGATGGCACTTATTGAACCTCTCCATGTTCTGAACCAATGATATACATCATCCACTAGTGCATTATGCATTGAAATAGTGTTTGTTGGATCTTCACTTATGTGCAGGAGACTAGAGATCATGTACATTTTGTCTTCATTCATTAGGTATGTCAATGCACCCAAAGGTATTTTCCATTTACCCTGCTAAGTAAGAATCATACATAGTTGTTGATGTACAAGCCTCAACTAAAGTGTGGCACATCAGTGAGGTCATGATGCCTGGTTTATATAGTATCTTATCCCATTCTTGAGGAATAATTGTTGAAGTACCACCATGGAAACATAGTTATCAACTGCAAGCTCTAGTAATCACCTCTCATATTCATGTATGTGGAAGTCCATGAACTTCATGATATGACTTATTTCCAATAAAAATCTTGGATTGTCACTTCATTAGGGATTTCCATCTCGTGTATGTGTACCTCCTTAATTAATTTTGATTTGGTATGTTGTTTATTAATCAGTGTCGTCATGCTGGGTTAGATGGAAAAATTCACTATCTTCATCGATTATGAATTTTTTGCACACTTGCACTTAAAACTTGGAGCATAGTTGAGCACCTATAAGTGGGAGATTTTGTATTCGTGTACCCTTTCACTAATTGGCGCCCTAAAATAATTTGTTTCCTTTGGCCATATACATAGCTAAATCCCTTTACATAGAAAATATTTGCACATTAGAATGGTTGTGGACCCTGAAACTACTGAACAGTCTTACCTGGCATGAATTGATCCTTGATTTTGCAATTTCAAAGGAGATAAAATGGTGAAGAATTGACACATGTATTCACTTATACCCCCTAATTGGAATTTATTGCCGTTTTCTTTCCCATCTAAGTTGGAAACTCTAATTGGCATTGGGATTTAGTGTAACTTGTGGGACTTTACCCTTGTATTAATTGACTTCATGCTTTACTCAACCCTTAAGTGTTTTGATTGTATTGTCTTCATTCCATCCTCCTTTCCACACATGTATCTTGTCACCATATAGATTTTCTTTTCAATCCTTATTATGTGTTTTATTTCTATTATAAGTCAAAATATATTAGGGATCTATCGCATTTCACTACCTATTGTAACTACCCTAAATGTTGTACACTCTACTAACCATAGTAAATTTATACCATGACAACTAAGCCTACCCTACTTCTAGCTACATTAAGTATTGATGGAGAAAACTATCTCAGGGCATCTCAGACCCCTAGGGCCCACTATACACCTCCAACCTATTTTCATTCACCATGCCCTCCAATGGTTGACCACCAAGGGTGGTTAGTTTTACCATGCCTACCTATTTAATGTAGACCACATGGAATGGTCCCAACCATCTCATCCACAACTTGTTAGGATGATGAAAAAACTTGTTGTCATGCAGTAGTACCAACACACCAAATTCTAGAATCTTGCATCAGGTGATCCAGTCATGCCATACATTTTTCCTTTGTTTCTCGGCCATTTTTTTGTAACCTATTATAAACTTATCTTGCTCTAATGACATAAGTTAATCTTATTACTATTGTAAGAACTAGTCATATTGATCTTTATCGCAAGAGCAATCTAGAGACTTGATATTACAAATTCCAAGGTCATTACTCTTCCTTTATATATACCAACTTGAATGGAGTATGCTTCATTCGACAATTACATGTGGTTCTGTATGCCTAAAGAAATGGAGGTTGCACATTTATCCCAATCATTACACTAATCATGAAAAACCTTAGTGAGAACACATTCCAACATATCGTTGAATTATTCCATTATGTCATTTGATTGGGGGTGATACGAGTGTGATTTTCAAGTGATGTATCATAAATTACTAGGCCAATGCATTTATTTCTTCATTTAGGAATAGTGTTTCTTGATTGTTCATGCACCCTCAGACATTTTTTTTCAACTGTGGTTCATAGTCACTGAGTGGTTGCTACATCCACAGGAAATAATCCAAGCAAATCCACCAGAAGGGATCTACTGATCGTCCTAATATGTCGGGCCTAACCCCGAGGGAGTTGAGGAGATTTGACCCCGTGACCTCCCAGTTGGCAAGGTACTTAGCAACAGGAACTGACCAATTGATTTATCCCTTGGGGCTCTGCACCCTTAGACATACAACCTAGTTACAATGTGTTAAAAATGAATTGCACAACTGGTATCCTAAATATAATACTTCTCTTGCATGGCTTGGGCCTATCAAGTCAAGTATTTGTTCATAGTAATAATTTACCACGCACATGTCTGTTTCCCAAGGGATTGATCAATCTAATGAAGTCAATCACCCACTTTTTGAAAGGTTCCAATAGAGTGATAGGGAAGAGGGTAAATCATCTTAACCAAATGGCTTCCTTATACATTGGCATACATTGTAACTTCTACAATATTTCATGGCTTCTTGGACAAGAAAAGGACACTATAAGCCAATTTGCATCACTTTTAATGTGTTAGATTTCCCTCCATTATGGCCTCCAACAAATCGTTCATGCACCTCATATATCATGACATAATTTTCATGTTCTAACACACATTTGTGTAGGACGCTATCATCCCCAACCTTATATAATTATCTTGCGATCAATTTATAGTCTACACTTTTTGTGAGAAACTATCTACATTGTGTTTGGTTTGTCACCCCAATGGTCTCTCTATGGCTACTTATGTTGCAAACTTTTCAAATTGATCCAACACAACCTTAATCTTGAATAATTATGTATTTGATAGCCCGTAGTCCAAGCTTCCTCAAGTGTCTCCCAATTCTAACCTTGCTAAGTATTATAGTCCCATATTATGTTTTTCAAGTTTCATTACTACTTTGAATTCAAACTTATAGAACAATAACAACCATTAAAAAATCCCCCCCAAACCCTCCAACACTCGCTTATTAACTATGTACTTGAAGTTTGAATGATTTGTAATGAATTTGAATGTAGTTCCCAATAAGTAATGCCTAAATTTCGATAGCACATACACCATTGCTATGCCCTCACACTTTATAGTAGCATAATTTTTTCAACGTCAAACAATTTCCTACTTGGAAAAATATGACCCAGATTATCCACAGTACTTTGTTCATCAAATCGAAGTTTCGAACCCCAAATGGGATCCGTCATTGGGACTAAAAATGAGTGATAGACTGAGAGAAGAATTTACCGACCATGACAAATAAATAGAAACCTAATGGTTAATAAGATAAAGTAGAAGTGGACTAATTCATTAGTACTAAAATATATAACCTATTTAATTTTTTGCTTTATTTGTTTAATTTAATATGAATTACTAAATAATAATAGATTAATTAATTTCAAATAAATCAAATAAATATCAAAAGTTTATTTATTCATTCCTTGTTTTAATTTTAACTTGATATGTCTTACCAAATACAATCAGTTTTATTATGTTTTAATTTTATTTTGTTTTAAATTTATTTTAATTAATTTATTTCATTTTTATTTTTAATATGAGATCTCATTAATTATTTTACCTAATTAAATATAATTAGCTTATTTAATTTTAATTCATATTTCTATTTTTATAAATAATAAATCCAATTAATTTTTATTTTTATTATTACTGAACTAAATAAATTAATATAATTAATTAATTCTTTAAATACCTTACTAATAAAGTAGTAAATATCTTATTTAGATTTATTTTATTTTATTTTCAATCTTATTAAATTTTATTTTTATATTAATGTTAATGCTAAAACCTATGTCACTAAGGATTTAAATTATATATTATATTATTAGTTACTTAATATATTTATGTTAATGAAATTTTTAATAATTAATCACTAAATTACTTAAAATAATCTTAATGACGATTATTTATTTATTATTACTAATAATTATTCATTTATTTATTTATTTGTAACAAATAAAGGATTATTATGTCAAATAAGTAATTATTAATTCTTTAACCAACTTTTAATTTATATTATTTTAATTAATTAATTAATTAACTAAGAGAGATGCTAGAAATTAAGGAAAGGGTAGGGGACGAACCTGATGTACTACTTCTCGAAAGGTCTGGAGGGATTGATATGTCTAATTAGGGGAAGCCAATGTCCACTAATCTCATTCTTATTGCGAAGGAAATGGGATGGTCCTTACATCCTTCCCTAGGTTATGCAAGAATGATGCTTAAGGGCATGGATGAGGCATCCACATGCACATGGAATATCTTTGTCCAATATGGAAAGATAAGGATCGATGTAGTAACTAATATTTCCTTGAGCTGATTTAGTGACCACTAGAGTTCCTTTGTTCATACGTACTTGGTTTCCTTCCATAGAAACTTTTCTAGTGGCATGAAAATATTCATGTAATTCTTGATTAACTTTTTGTAATATCCGGTATGCCACAAAATTACATGTGATTTACTTACTAAGGTTGGATCCATCTTATCCATAATCATTGCAATTTTTGTAGGATCTATTAGTAAACCATTCTTATAGAAAACATGGCCCAGTAAGGTTTCAACAAGATGTATAAGATTACTTAATGTTCAAAGGAATTTATAATTGCCTACACTTGACTAGCATTAAATCATTAGTTGTATGTGGCCCTTAATTAAAATGAAAATTTCCTAATCATCTAGATATAATTCCAAGAAATTATGCATAAACTCCTTGAATGATGCAACAATAATCATGGAAATACCACTACAACATTCTTCAAGCAAAAGGGCCTTATCATGCATGTGAAAGAGCCTCATTTTATTGCTAATTAAGTCTCAATCCTATCGTCTTTTGTGATTTTAACTTGAAGATATCTTGAAAACCCATTGATGAAGGAATATGCTTCCTAACCACCCGCATTCTCTAACACCTCATTTGTAAATGGCAGCCATAATGGATCACGTGCACAAGCTACATTTATACCCTATAGGTCAACATATAATTAGACATATTCATTCTTTTTGTCTTGCACTACCGTTGAACTGATTGATTTGTATTCCTCTGTACGAAATATGACTCTTCCATATAACATACGATCTAGTTCCTTGTGAACTTTCTCTTTGCATTTATGGTTTATTCTAAATGGTTTTTTCTTAATTGGTTTCATGTCAAGCCTTAGTTGGATCTTCATTTCACCTGTGATATCCTTCATTTCTGAAAAAAATCATGGAAACACCTTGAGTAAATCTACCACCCAAGATATTATTTATTAATCCCAATAATCCCTGATGATTTCCATCTTTAGTTCCTCTTTTACACCAATGTTGTATTTCTCATATTCAGTGGCTGAGTATATGCAGTGCTACTAGAGGTATTTCTACTATGTGCTTCTCTTCGATCTCCTTAATTCACAATCTCCTAGGATCTTCTTTTGGAACTCCTTCACTATCCACCTTCCAACAATAGTAATGTTGGTTTATCTTAGTGCCTTGTTTGTGATACGCATAGACTGGATTCTATGAAAGGTAAATAGTTTTTTGATAAAATATAAACACTTTCATTCATTTTAAAATTCCCTTCAATGCTAGGTTTCTGAAGTGAACCTAAATGTTGTGTAGAGCTTATGACTCAATTCTCACAAATATCTCATCTATATTCTCATCACCTCATAGATATACCAACTCCTAGGGACCATATACATCATGTGCACAATCCTATGTACTCATTGCACTAATGGGATCCTCAATCCCATTATATCTTTCAATAGATGGCTAGAACCTTTATCTAATGCAATTTAGTACCTGCACCCAATCATTCAGATAATCTCAATGTGTCACCAACTAGTGCATAGGAGCCTATTTGACCACCACATATATGGCATGAACCCTTTGAAGGCTAGGTGCACTTTGTGTCTAAAGGTGAAAAATGTGTTTATTAGGTCTATGCCATTAAACCTTGGGATATTGCAAAATTTCATTGCAATATGCCACATTGCCTTAGTGGTCCTTATGCATCTTGAAGTAGAAACTTCATACAATTTGTTTCCCACTGACTTAGTTCTTCATTTAAACTATATCATATGAATAGATGTTTCACCAACTCAACTTGCCACTAATAGTGGGGTTGACATAGTCTTCCATCCTATCAGTAATATCACAAAGGTTCTCAATAATTTAGCTTTCTTCATTTTCATTTACCAGTTCAATGTATATCTTCCCTTCAATAAGGTCCAATAAGGAAATCATGCCTAATGTTGTCATCTCAAAATTCATTTGTATTTGCTTGAGTTTCAATACAACATTAGTATAACACCTAATCAATACCTAGTAATGTTGGATAGAATTCTAAGTCATCCATGATCTCAATGACCTCAAATCCTACCCTCATTTTCACCACATCAACATCTACTTGAACATTCTCCAATATTCCAAGGGGTTATATCCTATATTAATTTTCCATTCAAAGTTGAATGAGCGACCAAACGGAATTTGGTTTACCCATTAGTTCCCATGACTTTTTGGGAAGGATGTTCACGTCAGGTCCAAGATCGTGGCATATTCCATCTCATAGTTTCCCCACTCAACTATCATTTTGAACTCCCTACCCCTATTTCAATTAAAGGGCCAATAATAGGACCCTCTGATTAACTTGTGCCCATTATCCTGGTTAATAGTTGTGTCAATATCTTTGAAATTAAGGAATTATACAACATGTTAATGCATTAATGCAATAACTCACTCACCTGATTCCTTTACTCCTCCAAGTATTCCATATGTGTCAATCCTTCATCTAGTTTTTCCTTGTGCATCAATCCCTTAAACAATGACACATGCAACATTGTCTCTCTTATCAGCCATCATCTAATGTCAAACTAGGTAGTGGTCACACAACTTTTCTAATGTTACCACCCAATTGTTTTGTGCATTCGTCTTTGATTAGGTCCTCACTCATTTGTATAACTCCATAATTTATCACACGTACCTATGCAGGCCCCTTCAACTTCTAATCCTTGATTGGATTTTCATTCACCATATTCAAGCGTCCCTTCTTCCATTTTCCAATCAACTATGGATAGTCCTTCAGCACATGCTTTGTGCTATAACATTATCCACTTAATGCATAGGGTTGAGTGAATAATCACGATAAGTGCACAGCCTCCCCATAGTTGTAGCAAGTGTGTTGTCTCCCACCATATCCTCCTCCCCAAACTCTATCTTGAAAGTGTCCTTGTTGACCTCCCTAGAAGTCTCCACATTCTCCCCCTTTTGGATCAGATACCTTAAAAGCATCCTTGTTTGTTCCTTAATCAACTCCATATATATGAAATTATTCACATCATGTCCTACCAACTTGTGGAATTCACAATATGTATTACGGTGTGTTTTTTGGAATTTTTTTAGAGTTGGGAAACAAGGAGGAATATAGTCCCATTGTCTATAAATTTCACACCAGTACTCTTGGGGTTGCACTAGAAATGAAGTTAGTTTTCCTAGAAATGTACTTGGTGATCTAGTTCCTAAGTATTAGATGTTCATTCTTATGGTGTCCCTCTGCATGACATGGAGTACACAATATATTCCCATGCCCTATATTTACCTTTACTGGGTTTGTAATTTTTGAGTTAGTGCAGTGAATTGTGATTAAATTGATGCCATTCCTACTAAACTTTCACCACTTCCCAACATGGATTCTAAGCACATTGAAATCTCTAATGATTCCACCTGGGTTGTTACCTTATGTTAGGAAAGAGGGGCCCAAATGTTAGGGAGGAGATTCTAATGAACCATTCCCTATGTTGGACATCTTGAATCTAAAAGGTTAGCCTATCTAAAAAAATTTTAAAGTGTTTACCATAGTCCCATGCTGAATCTCCTACCATTTTCTTAAACTCCTTAATCTCCATGATACATTGGGTTGTATACTTTGGTTTTTAAAACTCCCATAAAAAATCTCTCTTTAGCTCCATGAGAGATTTGACTTATCCTGCTAGAGTTGTTACTTTGTATTTCATATACCATGTCAAGGCTGTATCTCTAAAATTAGTCTCTAATTGTGCAATACTTTCTACTTCATATACAATTTTCTTTACCAACTAGATTACCTCACACATGAACCGATGTTGCTCTACATCATATTTTCTAGTCCCATGGAATATTGAAAGCATAAGTGTCAAATATTTCATCACCATACTAGAACTTACTACTCATCCAACTATGTATTGTCCACTTGATCCTTGTCTTCCTTTTGATGTGTTCTTAATCTCAATATATCTTGAGTTATATCCTCCTACTAGTGTCTTAACATCATTTTCCTTTAAACAATCTAATTCTCATGTTGAGGTCTCAACTTTAATTCACATTGAACTTTCTATTTTTGTTGAAATGTAAAAGTGGGGTGGTTCAAATAGGGGGTTACTACATCTTACCTTGTTTTCTAGTTTGATGAATCCAAAAGAGCCTTCCAAATCCAGTCGTTCAAACTATCTTATCATTGTCAAGATCCCTTCATCCTACATTATATCTTCTCCCTCACTACATCTTGTCTCATTATTTATGTTTCCTTATTCCTCATACTAAAACTTTTTCAAATCATGTAAATTCCATTGGGATTCAACATGATCACCTACTATATTTATTCCTAGTACCTCTAAAATCCTCCCTTGATATATTTCCTTCCACATTATGTCTCCTTGATGACCTTTCCTCTTTTTTTTATTCTACCTTATAGCACCATTCCTCCTCCAACACTCTCTTTTTGCACCACTTCTCTCCTCACACTTCTAACTCTCCTCCCTACACTATCTTCATCCCGTGGCTTTACTCTTTCCTTTCATTCTTAACCAACTCCATATTCTCAACTCTTCTTGCAACTTTCTCTTCCCTTCTTTAAATTTTCTCTCATGGATTAATCATTTTATCTTTCCTTCTTGTATTACTTGATATCTTCCCCCTTCTTCACATCCCCACCACTTTTGCACTAGGTTTTACAACTCCATTTGATCGGAATCCATTTGCATCAAGCCCTTATCCACTAGCAACATCTTAATCTAGAGAGGAATTTGATCTAGCAATCTTCCTTAGAGACCATATTCAAACTCCTTTTATGTGCTAGTAGAAGATTCGTTGCATTCAATAGCAATTTTGGCTAGGCATCCTTCTTTAACCTTGCCAAACTAGAATTCAATCACTCTAATCCACGTGTTATAGAAAACATTTAATCTATTGACCTTTTCCTAGTTTTAGACCACTCATTCTTGAACCCTTTGCACTGAATTAATAACTACCTACCCCTTTGTCCACAAATGTAGTAGAAAAATAAATTTTGCAAAGAAAATTTAGTACAAATAAGTATAGATATGCCTTTTATTACATCTTTTGATGTTAGTCTCTTTCCAATTGCATTCCTCTTCTTTTTCTAGAATCCATTCCTCTATCTCTTTTCTTGAAAACTTCCATGTCATAGCCTCATTGTTTAATTAATATTTGAATTAGTAAGGTCCAAGAAAAACCAAATGTTAGCACACAGGTTTGGACCCAAGGTTCAAAAAGCTTAGCCAAAAAATATCCCATAAACATCAACATTTCAATCCCTAGAGGTTCGAAAGAGTCTCACCTGAGATACTTACAAGGACTATAGGAACATTCAAATAAAGAGCACATGCATATGTGGAAGCAATCTAACATCTAACATTACATTCATATCTAAACTTTCACATAAAGATCCATTATATATTATACTAACACACTAAGGAATACATTCAAGAGAACACAAAATACACAAAGAAGCTAATTCTACTAAAAATATTTGTTAACTCCTTCCAAAGACAAGATCTTTACATGGCATCCAAGTGCCTTATGAATCCAACCAAAACTAAGGCTCAAACTAAACACAAAAGCATGATATAAGACACAAAACTTAAGAAACTCCCAAAATGTTCATCCCTTGTCTCTCTTTATACATCATTTTAGAGTGTGCTCCACATAGAACCACACTAATCACCAATTGTTTAGTCACCACAATAGTTACAAGCATTTACAATTACATTAGTCAAAAGATTCCTTGAACCTCTAGCATAGTATCTCCAAATCTTGCATGAGTTGTTTTTGCATGGTATCTCTACATAGTGTTGACCTTTTTCTTGGAACATCACTTTACACACAATTATGTTATTTTGCACTCAACAGTTTCATATATCTTCACCACGTGTCAAAACTTGGCCCTTCCCTACTTCCTACAAATACTATAAAGACTATGCATATATGAATTTATTGATGGTTGGAGATTGTTTTCCTCCCTTCCCCTCTTTTTACATGTAGAAGCTTGTATGGAGATAGAGAGCTTATTTAGATATTACATCTTCCTTAGCATTATATTCTCTCTATATATATGTTGAAAAGAAATATTAATGAAATTTCCTTTTAACTCTTCTATTTTTTACATTAAATTATGCATAATTGTTTTTTCTTCTCCTAAATCTACTTGAAAATGATTGAATGTTCTTTCTTTATATAAATAAGTATTTCCACCCTGCACATTGTCAGGATCCCTTGACTTGCACGATCAACAAATCCCATGTTATATTTTTTGTCTACATTTGGACTTGCAATTATTTTTGGAGGCTTTACCTTCCTTTGTTTCCACTCCCTTTCATAGACATTTGTAATATGAAATGATATTTTAATATGGAAAATGTCCTTACTTTGAACTATCATCTTGTTCCTAATTTTAAAATACATAGATTATCTTTGTTGATCCCCCTATGCCTCACCGTCAGCAATCTCCTCTAGTATTCTTCCATCATCTCCACTAATCTCATATTTTCCACCTCTAAGGAAGAAGGACTCCCTCCCCTAGACCCACATTCATGTATGGTTGCATTCTAGGCTTTGGTTTCTTCCTTGGATAAGTTTGTAAAATAAAATACAGCCCAAATTTTATAAAATTGGATGAGCTTATTGTTGTTTTGTTATCGACAAAGTCTTGTCAAATGGAACATGCCTTGTAAAATAAAGGACTAATAGGCCAATTCACCTAGTTATGTCCATCTACAAAGAAAGATCTCATTTCAACTTTGTGGTTATGGCTATTTCACCTTGTTTTTCTAGTTCAAGGAGTATCATGATCTAATTTTTTTCAAAAAACCTTATTTTCATGGCAAACAAGGTATTTATCTAAATTGATGAACTCTTGATTTTAACTTTGAAAATGGCATTCCCTCAGTAGTGTTGGACTAGGTTTGTCTTCCTCTTCTCCCCCTCCATTGTTGCAATGAATAATCCCTCAAATCCATCGGAAACACTTTAGGAAAGTATATCAATTATCATATACCCAAACTAGATCTTCTCCTCTCACCAGATCTTTGTATAAGTAGATCTAGAGAAAGGCATGCCAAAAGTTATCCAATTAACCCCGGGATATTGAGAACATGTCCAAGAATTTGATCATGAAAAAAATCCTATTCAAATGCATACATTGTAATAAATATGGTCATTTTTCCAAATCATGCTCTAAACTCATTCATATTGAAAAGGATTATCCTCAAAATGTTGATAAGTGGAAAATAAATAAAAAAAACATAGAAGAGAGAAAATTGGTAAAATGGTACACATAATGGATCAGGATCTCATTAGAAAATTCCATCTTTAAATTAAGTCTCCTCCAACTCCTCTAATTCCCACTTAAGTGACATAAACCCCTCCTCCTCAAACCTTGTAACAAGTGAACTAGTGAAAAATCAAGAAATGACCATATCCAAATCTCCCAAAGGAAATAATGGGCCCTTGGTGACTGATATCCTACAAATAACAATAGTTATGTCATTGTGTCTCACTTGGAAGATTCTCTCCCTCCCCTTTCTCATGAAATCCCCCCTCTCACAAATCCATCCCTTTCCTAATTCCAAATTAGATGTTCCTAGTTGTTACATTTAGGTCACCTCTCTCCCCACTTACTCCCCCCAAATATCTTCCTCCTTTATTCCTGGCATGGAAGCTAACCAATAATCCTCAATCTTCCTTGACGCTAGAATAGACTCCTCCTTCATGCCCAACCAAAGAGGTCACCCTTCTTTAAGAACAATCAAGTAGCAATTGATTGAACAAGAGAAAGATCTTGGTGAACAAAGTACATCTGATAACTTTGGATATGGAGCCAGATCAAAGATATAGAGTAGTGTGATCTCCTCTTAAGGAGGATCTTGATGAAATCAATTAATGAAAATAATATTCGAGAACAAAATGGTGTTAAGTAGAGAAGAAAAAAAGAAACAGTTGAGAAACCTTACTCAAACAGAGCACCCTATGATCATCCTTGTTCAAGAGACAAAATCAAGCAGTAAGGAAGCTCTCGATCTTAGAGCCTCTATATGGAGAAACAATTCCAATATAGCAATGGAATCAATGGGTGCATCATGGGGTATATGTACCCTATGGAACCCAAATTATTTCTTATTGGAAAAAGAGTTAATGAATCAACTTTGGATCATAACTTCCTTATTACATATTCAATCATGTGAGATATTTATGCCTATAAATCCCAGGGAAAATAAGATGTGTTGGAACTATTTAAATGTAATTATAGACCAATCATGCATCTGATGTAATATATTAGCAAGTTATTTTAACATTGTAATGCCAACTCCCACATTTACCCACTTTCACCAACATTTTTAGGTAAACATGAGCGGAGGGCTACTATGATATGACTCAACCTCCTAGATCACCTTAACGAAATGGAGTCGACAAACCAAGACTTTACTGACTTCCCTCAGGTGCTAGAAGACCCCCAAGGGCTAAACCACCCTTCCATATGCCTAAACCCTGAGTTAACTTGTTTTTTCACTAATTTGGACTCCCAGAAGCTAGCATAACACTACCTAAATTCGACTGTAACTCTCCAGTCATTTGCCTAAGCCTATAAGAGAGAAACTGAAGTCTTTTTTACCCAGTTTTGTGCTAGTGACCACAAGGTCTAAGCCACTTTTTTAGTGCCTGTCTCCAGACCATTTCCTAGAACTTGGTGAAACTTTCCAGACAATAAATGACACACAAATAGAACCTCTAACACAAAACTTAATCAAGGACTTGACCTAACCCGGTCTAACCATGACATCCATTCTGTCAAACACATGGTGAATATGAAATCTGCAGGCCATGAATGCATATATGAACATAAAGATCTGAAATTTATCTAAGAAACATCAAGAAGGTATAATTCCCTCACACAATAGCTTCCATAACATATATTAGGCCATGCATTCATTAACCAGTTAATTACAAGTAAAAACATGTTAGGAGCCATAACTTGAATCTTTCATAAAACCATGCTTATAGCCAATATATAATAAGATAAATAACAATGATAGAACAACCATTTAAGCGACATAATAACAAGTAAATTTACTCATAAAATACAATAGGAACTTATCTCTTATTGACATATGCAAATTCCCACCAAGCCATGGAATTTGACATACCACCCAACCATAGATTGGGTTGAACCAAATCTTTCGTTTAGCCAATCACCCTCATGCTATATTCCAATAATGAATGTGGAATTTCATGGGATAAACCAATCCATAAACAAAAAATGGAATTCATAGGTTAAACCACCTCCACCCTCACAGCACCATGATCTCACCTAAGCTAGTCTCGATATCACAAAACCAAACCGAGCTTGGATGCCTCATAATTCCTTCACCATCCCTTGAGGAATTTTATTATTTCCACCCACATGTTGAGGGAATCCTGGAGAAAACCATATCCACCCCCAACCCTTGGGGCTTTTCCTTAGACCACCTCACTCAGATCCAAAACCTTCTTAAATCCAAATCTCAACCAAGAATGAATCCCATCACACCATGGTTATCCAAAAATGTCAAGGCAAGGCTTAACCACTTTCAAAACCTGGTAAAACCCATGTCAATGACAACAAATGAACCAAATACACACCTGCATATACCATGCATGCTAAGACCAGCTAGGAAATCATACATGCAACCTATTACCTACACATATTCCCACTAAAGCTGCTTGATCCAACTCTTCCTTGCTTGATCCTTGTTTTCCTTGCCCTTCCTTTGCTTTCCTTGTCTTTCCTTGGCTTTTCGTTGTCCTTCCTTTACCTTCCTTGTCTTTTCTTTACTTTTCTTTGTCTTTCCTTTACTTGCTCATTTTCTTTCTCCTCTTGGTGCTTTTCTCCTCTCTGAAAACCAATTCCAAAACTCAATCAACAAAAGGCCCCAAAATGATGCTCTGATGTCTTTTTATTATTGATGCCTCTAATTTATTCATTTTTCCTCTACTTCCTTCAATTTCCTCCTCACATGCAACCTATGACCTTTCACCTCCATATTCTCCTATTTTCTTTTATTTTCATAAAATAAATTCCAATAATGTATTTTTCCTTTTCAAATCCTTTGCCAATTTCCCTTAGCCATAATAAAAAATAAGTGATGCCCACTAGGATGCTTTGCCCAACATTCAACTTGGAATATGTGTCCCATGACCTTGGTCTTATTTTTCCTTTATTAACTTTATTACATGAACTTTGAACTTGGGTTATTACAAACTCCCCTTAGGGGAACACCATCCTCGGTGTTCAAAGACCCCTTAACTAGCAAAATTGCTGAAAACCAAAACATTCTGCCTATGGAGCTTTATAACTTAGCTCAATGTAGTATTTATAATGAACAACCTGCTCAAATGCAAAACCATCATGACAAACAAGACAACATGACAATGATACCGCTTATTGGAGCTTTATAACACAGCTCATTGCGTTATTTACAATATCAACCATACACATGAGAGGAAATTTCAGCCTAAAAGTGGCCTCCTAAGGAAAAATAATAAAATAAGAGTTATGAATTTTGGAGGGAAAAGAAGAAAACTATTTTTTTAATTGTATTTTTGGCTTATCTCCTTATAGGTTTACTCAAATTTCAAGTGTAGAAACTCGTTGGATGCAGAATTAAATTTCTCATCCAATGAGTACCCATCATGAATACTTTTGAGAAGACCCACATTAATAATAAAAAGTGAGGATACATTAAAAAAGTGTGTTTCAACGCGCTTTTTTAATGTATCTTCATTTTTTATCAATGTGGGTCTTCTCAAAATATTCATGATGGGTACCCGTTGGATGAGAAATTTAATTCCGCATTCAACAAGTGTCTACACTTGAAATTTGAGTAAACCTAAAAGGAGATAAGCCAAAAATACAATTAAAAAAAATATTTTTCTCATTTTCTTAGTTTTAAATTTAAAGTAATTGATTGGTTTACATATTATGGCATGGAAATTACGTGAAAATTTCATGGGAACTTTTAGGCTAAAAATTCTTCTAATGTAAGTATTTACATATACCAAAAACTCATTTGCCTCGACCAGAAAATAATGAAGGATACATAATATGCATCTAATCAGTCATCTTCCATGTAGCTTCTTTAGGCCCAAAGTGCTTCCACTACACTTTAACTTGCTTGATTTCTCAGTTCTAGTTCCACTGCAATATGAACTGAGGTTCCGACAAGAATTCTCCTTCTAGATCCACCTGCAATTCAGACCAATCAATAACATGATGAACATCTTTTACATATCTTTAAAGCAATGAAACATGGAAAACATCATGGAATTTCACTATCATAGGAAGTGCAAGTCTATAGGCCATTGGTTCAATCCTCTCAAGGGTCTCGAAAAGCCTGAAATACCAAGGTGCCAACTTGGCACATGATCCAAACCTCTAGGAGCTGTTCTTGGGCTTGATGCGCAAGTACACATGCTCCCCAACCTTAAACTCCTTAAATTCCTTGTGTTGGTCTGCATAACTCTTCTGCATATATTGTGCTACCTTTAGATTCTTCTTTATAACCTTCATTCCTTGTTCCATCTGTGCTAACATTTCTGGTCCTATAAATACCCTTTTCACTGGATCACTCCAGTTCATGGGAGTATTACAACTTTGCCCATATAGTGCCTCAAATGGACTCATCCTTAGTGACTCCTTATAATCATTTTTGTAAGAAAAATCAACTAGTGGAAGATACTCCTCCTACTTATGTTTTTGATGCATGACATACATCCTCAATATATCTTCTAGTATCTTGTTAACCCTCTTTGTCTATCCATCGATTTGTGGATGATAAGTTATACTAAAGGTTACTTTGTACCCAAACCTAGAAATAATGTCTTTGAAAACCTAGAAGTGAACTTAGCATCTTTGTCTGACACGATCTTCTTTGGAACATTGTCTAACTTCATTATCTCCCTGATGAAGACTTGTGCCACCTCACTAGTTGAATAAGTAGTCTTCACTCGAATGAAGTGAGCTACCTTGCTAAACCTGTCAACCACAACCATGATGGAATCATGTTGCTTTGATGTCCTCGAAAAACCTATAATGAAATCTGTGGAAATGGACTCCCATTTCCACTTTGGAATCAAAATAGGTTGTAACAAACCAGCAGAGTTCTTACACTCAACTTTCACTTGTAGACAATCCAAGCATCTAGCTACAAAATTTGCCACTTCCTTCTTCAGATTTGGCCAATAATAGAACTTATTCATAGTTCTCAACGTATTTTGATATCTTGGGTGACATGAATATGGTTTGACATGAAATTCCCTCAAAATAAGCTTCTCGAGGTCATTGTCATCTAACACATAATTCACATCCTGTACACTTGTACCCTATTGTGACTTGTGCTTAATCTCCCTATACCTGTCATCCTACAGTCTTGCCTATAAAATTAGATCCTGTAAATATGTCCCATACAAGCTCATAACTGCAACATGATTTACCTGCACTCTCCTACTGAAAGCATTAGAAACCATGTTCTCCTTTCCTTTAATGTATCTGATATCAAAGTCAAACTCACTAAACATGGCCAACCATCTAGCTTTCCTAGAATTCAAATTTGGTTGGTGAAACAAGTACCTCAGCCCACTGTGATCGCTCATCAACACAAACCTTCTACCAAGAAGATAGTGCTTCCACATATTCAGTGCATGAATGATTACTTCAAACTCAAGGTCATGTGTCACAGAGTTCTACTCGTGCTCATTCAATTTCCTTGACTTGTAGCACACCACCTGTCCCTCCTACATCGGGACTCCACCAAGTCCTCTCTTGCAATCATTTGTGCCCACCATAAACTCTTTATACAAATCTGCAATCTTTAAAACTTGAGCATTTGTCAACAATTGCTTCAACTGTTTAACACTTGTTGCACATTCCTATGTCCATTCAAATTTATCTCCTTTCCTCTGCAATGATGTAATAGGATATGCAATCCGTGAGAAATTCCTGATGAAGCTCTTGTAGTAACCTGCTAACCCCGTGAATGATCTGACCTCATCCACATTCCTATGAGTTTCCCACTCCATGGTATATCTTGTCTTTTTTGGGTCCACTGTTATGCCTTCCACATGTCCCAATTAATGAACCTTTATTTATCTTAGCAATCTCAATATTGTTTCCAAGTGTTATGCATGCTCTTCCTCGTTCTCAGAATATATAAATATATTATCAATGAATACAATCATAAACTTGACTTGATAAGGACACACCACAATATTCATCAAGAAAATAAAAGTAGTTGGAGCATTATTCAAACCAAAAGGAACCACAACAAGTTCATAATTCCCCTACCTGGTCCAGAAAGCAGTGTTATAGATGTCCTCTTCTTTGATGCGTACCTAATGGCATCATGATCTAAAATAAATCTTTGAGAACATTGTTTCTCCTTTCAACTAGTCAAATAAGCCATCGATCATTGGTAATGGATACTTGTTCTTGATGGTTACCTTGTTCAATTGCTTGTAATCAATTCACAATCTAAGATTAGCATCCTTCTTCTTCACAAAAAATATCGGTGCACCCCAAGGCAATACACTTGGCCTAATGTATCTCTTATCAAGCATTTCCTTCAATTGTAGCTTCAATTCCACCAATTTTGGAGTACTCATCATGTATGATTCCTTTGATTTTGGTGTTGCCCATGGTACCAACTCAATAGAAAAGTTGAGTTCCTTGTGGGGAGGAAACTCTGAATTCGTTGTTGGAAACACGTTTGAAACTACTGGAATGCAGGGTACCTCTTGAGTACTTCCACATCCTCAACATCCTTACCCTTGTCATTGGAAATATGGACTACAAATAGTACACACTCCTTCATGTGATTGTGCTTAACTTACATAGTTGTAATCATCCTCGTTGATGTAGACTCCTTCTTTCCCTACAAGATTCTTTGTTCTCCATTATCATCCAAGCATTCAATAACCTTTTCATAACAATCTACCTTAGTCCTGAAGATACAACCAATCCATATCCAACAACATATTGTATGATCCCAATAGAAGCACATTTAGATGTGTTGATGTAGGCATACCATTCAACCCGAATGCACAAGCTCTTACCCAATAATGAACCCTTTTGTTAGTACATGTATCCAACTGCACTAACCAAGAATTTGGATGCACTTCTTTTCTCGAACCACACTTATCCACCAAGTTAGGATTAACATAACTATAATTTGATTCAGGGTCAATCAAAATAGAAACTACTTGATCATAGAGCTTACCTTCCATCTCAATAATGGATGTCTGGTGTTCTTCCTGCTTGTTGTCCACAACTACATAAATATGAGGAATGTTATGAACAACATCGCCAAATTTCTACGCCTCCTTAGCACAATAGATCTAAGGCCTACCACCCCGATACAATGGAAAATCCTTCTTGTGATGATCTTTGCCAAAAATGAAACACTACAACGGTCCTCTACCATAACCTCTATTATGCTTCTCTCCAGACTGCGGCCCATGTCCCTTATCAACTACAATAAACTTCTTATAAGGTACCACATTCTCTTTCTCACTTGCATCATGAGGTCTTCCCCACTTCGGTGGTCACTTCCCTTTAACTTTTTCATTCTCTTTCAATTCACACTTAGGCTGAACTTTACACTTTGGTTGCTCATAACAGTGCTTTAGTTTCCTGATGGATTCCTCTGGTGATTGTGTATCATCAAACTCAATCTAGTCTATACATGTTGTTTACAACCCACTTATGAACCTTTGAATCTTCACTTTCTCATCCTTGAGGAAAGGCATGTACCTCAACAAATCTAGGAACTTGCTAGTATACTATTCATCTGCCATAGAACCCATCTACAGCTCATAGAAATCCTTAGCTTTATCATCATAATACCTATTAGATATGTACTTCTTCTTGAAGAGTCTTTCGAACTCATTTCAAATCAACTCTTATTCTTGAATGCATCTGACATTCATCAAATCATCCCACCAAATATATGCTTTCCCTTTAAGGTTGAAGGTAGTTATCTTGGCTTTCACGTTCTCTGAATATTTATGCAATCTGAAGAATTTATTCATTCCAAACAACCATGCCTTTGCATCTTCCGACTTCTTCATCTCTCCATAAAATGTATGGGTCTTGACTTTATTAAACTCCTTTGGAAAGTACTTATTCCTCCTGTAATGATGATGGCGATGGTGATGATGGTGATGTCTCTTGGATGATGAACTAGAATGAAAGCCATACATACCAGTCCTCCTATCAGGTGTACCCAATGATCTGGCACCTCTTATTGTCTCCCATGTATCCAAATTATATTCTAACCAAGACATGCCACCATATTCCCTATTAGTATTCTCTTTCTTTTCTTGACTAATCCTCAACTATCCCTGTCTATGTAGGTCTGAAAAGCTATGAAGGATCACTGCATTGACCTCTGCCTACTTTTCCTAACCCCTTGCAAGTATTTCCTGAGCCTCAACCAACATGTCATTGTTTTCCTTGAAATGTCTGATCTCTGCCCTCAAACTCCTTAATGTGTTTTTTATATCAAGAGAATACCCATCTCCTTGCTACCCAACTGATTTGTAAGGAGAGTCATGTCAATTGTAGTCCACCATTTTTCTTGTCATCTTTGATTCTCTTCTTCCTGCAAGTATACTATGTCAGATAAACGAAATAAATACCATAACCAAAATCATACATCAATGACATTCAGGGGAGGCTGATCTCATCTGCAAAATCATTCCACATTAGCACGATACATGTATAATCATAATCACATCAATATGCCAACATCATGCATGAAAATATTGGTTGCATTCTATTACCTCATGCGTGACAACCATAACCACGATAATGCATGCATAACCACATGCATCTATCCCATCAAGTCCAAGTGTTTGAACCATGCTTAAATACCACTCTATAAGGCCACCTCCCATATTTACCCAATTTCACCAACTTGTTGGGGTAAACATGAGAATAGGGATACTATGATATGACTCAACTTCCTAGATCACCTTAAGTAAATGGAGTCGAAAAACCAATACTTTATTGACTTCCCTCAGGTGTAATGGAAACCCCAAGGGCTAAACCAACCTTCCAGGTGCACAACCTTGAGTTAACTAGCCTTTTCACTGATATGGAATCCCAAATGTTGGCATACAATTGCTTGAATTTAACCGTAACCCTCCAATCACATGCATAAGCCTACAAGGGAGCAACTACAACCTTTTTTACCTAGTTTTGTGCCAGTGACCATGAGATATAAGCCACTTTTTTAGGGCTAGTCTCCATATCATTGCCCAGAACTTGATGAAACTTTCCATAATAGTAAATGACACACAGACAGATCCTTTGACATAAAATTTAATCAATGACTTGACCTAACCTAGTCTAACCATGACAATCATTTCATCAAACACATGGTGAATACGAAATCTACAGGTCATGAATGCATATCTAAACATAGAGATATGAAAATTATCTGAGAAACATCAAGAAGTTCTAACTCCCTCTCACAATAGTTGCAATACCATCTATTAGGTCATGCATTCATTAATCATTCATTTACAAGTAAAAACATGTTAAGATCCATGACTTGAATATATCATAAAACCATGATTATAACCATATAAATAACAATGATAGAACACCCATTTAAGCCACATAATAAAAATTACATTTGCTCATAAAATACAAGAGGAATTTAGCTCTTATTGACATATGCAGAAGCCAACCAAACCAGGGACTTCCACGTACCACCCGAACTTAGATTGGCTTGAACCAAATGTTTCTTTCATCCAATCACCCATGTGCCATATTCCAAGCATGAATATGGGATCTCATGGGATAAACCAATCCATAAACAACCAAGGGAATCTAGAGGCTAAACCACCTCCACCTTCTTAATATTGTGATCTCACCTAAATCAGTCCCAAGATCACAAAACCAAACTAGATGCCTCATAATTCCTTCACCATCTCTTAAGGAATTTTCTTCTCTCCACCCACCTATTGAGGGCTTCCCGGAAAAAAACCATCTCCACCCCCAACCCTTTGGATTTTTCCTCAAACCACCTCACCTGGATCCAAAACCTTCTAGCAATCCAAAGCTCAACCAAGAATGTATCGCATCATACCATGGCTATCCAGAAATGCCAAGGCTAAAACCATTGTCAAAACCCATTTCAATCACAACAAATGAACCAAATACACACATGGATATACCTTGCATGCCAAAACCATCTAGGAAATCATACATGCAACCCGTTACTTACAACTATTTCTATTGAAGCTTCTTGGTCCAGCTCTTCCTTGCTTGACCCTTACTTTCCTTATCCTTCCTTCTCTTTTTCATGCCCTTCCTTTGCTTGTTTTCTTTCTTTATCCTCTTGGTTCTCTTCCCCTCTCTGAAAAACCAATTCCAAAACTCAACCGACAAAAGGCCCCAAACTGATGCTCTGGTGTCTTTTTATTATTGATGCCTCTAATTTCTTCATTTTTCCTCTATTTTCCTTCAATTTCCTTCTCACATGCAACCTATGAGCTTTCACCTCACTTTTATCCTATTTTTATTTATTTTCATAAAATAAATGTCAATAATGTGTTTTTCCTTTTCAAAGCCTTTTCCAATTCCTTTGCTAATTTCCCTTAGCCATAATAAACAACAAGTGATGCCCACTAGGATGCTCTGCCCAACATTCATCTTGGAATATGTGTCCCATGACCTTGGTCTTATTTTTCTTTTATTAACGTTATTACATGAAATTTTAAATGATGGATCCCATTTGGGATTCGAAACGTTGGTGTAAAAATCCTCTTACTGTGGAATCTCCGACCAAAGATTCAAAAATCATAAACCACAGATCTCTGAAATCCAATATCTTATCCCGGTACGGAGGGGATACTTGGAGTGAAATCCTTGCACTTGAAAGTGTTAGAGTTAGAATAAAAAGGAGAGCCTCAGATCTTCATTTCCTCAAAAATTGTCGAGACAGCAATCTTGTACCTCCATTTGCACAGGTTAAGCACAGGTTACATAATAAATTCAACAGTAAAGCATTTCTCCATCTTAGTATCTCTCTAATCCGATCTGAAATCAAAAGAATTAGAACCTCCCTGGAGCATCTTAGTCGTTTGGCCCTCTCTTCCCACCTTAAGCTTGCCAACAGCATTGAAAAATACCTATGGGCCATTATAGATGGCAGGACTGCGCTGAAGGCAGAAAAGGAATGGCAAGCTGCGCAGAACAGACAACAAAAGAAGTTTACCAGGCTTCTAAATTCTCAGGTCAAGCGCTCAGAATCGATAAATGTATTAGGTACGGGCAACGCTGGTTCAAATCCTGGTAACTACGCAGGAAAGAGGGTTTCGGACAGCGCTGGCCCAAATCCTGGTAATTGCGCAGATGACCCCAGCATCCTCTCGAATAGATTCAGCTCGAACCTGCAGTTAAAAAACAGCAGCGTAAGTAAATTCGATAAGGCGAATAATGGAAGCAACGGATGTAATTTTGATAGTAATGTCATGAATACCGATAGCGCAGTGATATTATCGAGTGACGGAGGTAAAACACAGTCAAAATATCCGAGTAACAACGATTTAATGGTTAGCAAAAGCGAATTCTGGTCAACCAATCCGATAGAGAAGGTGGGAGCAGATAACGCATGTGTATTTAATAACAATGATAGAACCCGGTTGATAAATCCGATAACAAGGGTGAATGCCGATACAGCTAGGGTTTTTAGTAGCAATCAGTTAAGGATGAGCCAAGGAGAATTCCCATCGATCATTCCGAATATTAGCGCAGAAGTTATAACGGAAAATTGCGCAGATGACCCCAGCATCCTCTCGAATAGATTCAGCTCGAACCTGCGGTTAAAAAGCATCAGCGTAAGTAAATTCGATAAGGCGGATAATGGAAGCAGCGGAGGTAATTTTGAGAGTAGTGTCATGAATACCGATAGCGCAGTGATATTAATGATTGACGGAGGTAAAACCCGGTCAAATTATCTGAGTAATCCGAGTAACAGCCATTTAGCGGTTAGCAAAAGCGAATTCTGGTCAACCGAAGCAAAGGTGGGAGCAGATAACGCATGTGTATTTAATAACAAGGATAGAACCCGGCTGATAAATCCGATAACAGGGGTGAATGCCGATACAGCTAGGGTTTTTAGTAGCAATCAATTAATTATGAGCCAAGAAGAATTTCGATCGATCATTCCGAGTTTTAGCGCAGAAGTAATATCGGAAATTGGTAACGACCTCATAACTGTCCGCAGAAATGAATCCCAGTGGATGAAACCAATTGCAAAGGTAGAAACCACAGAAGTATTAAGCAACCATTTAATCATGAGCCAAGGAGAATTCCGATCGATCAATCCCAGTAATTGCTCAGAAATAATATCGGAAAATGGTAACGACCATATAACTGTCTGCAGAAATGAATCCAGGTCGATGAATCCGATTGCAAAGGTAGAAACCACGGGAATATTAAATAAGGATTATATAACCCGGTTGATTAATCCGAGGACAGAAGTAAAAACCGAGAGCGCAAGGGTATTAAATAACAATTATATAACTATCAACCAAGGTGATTGCGTGTCGATCAGTCCGATTAACCAGCATTTGAATAGCGCAGATATAATAACAGCCAAGTCTCAGATTGACTCCCAGTCTCATTCAAGCGCAATTAATAAAGACTTAACTGGATCAGATAAAAGCAGCGACAATAACAAAAATCGAGGTGATATCACAGATTTGATAACAATGGACATCAATAAGGAAGTGTCCAGAAAAGATGTGCAGAACAGAGAAAACAATTTAGGTGAATATGCGAAGACGCCAGAATTAAACCCTATAAATGTCAACTTCATCAAGAATGTAGTGGTTAAAAGCAGTGAGCTGAACAATGGTGACAAGGAGGTTAGCAAAAGCGCATGTGGACCAACATTAAAAAGAAAAGTAGTTAACCTATCCTCGGAGGCTTTTGACCAAGCAGCCATCAATGTTCTCAGCAAGGGGATGGGGTTTGCAATGGCCCCTAAAAACCTCCCCATAGAAAAGATGATTTGTAGCATTGAAGATGGCATTAGCAACCTCCCTCTTGAAGACAAAGAAGCATTAAGGCAAGAGTTTTCTCTCATCATGAGAAAAGCCAAGACTCCCAAAAGCAACTTAAGTAAGGAAGAGCAAAAGGCGTTCAGGTCCTTACGAAATAATGACAAGATAGTTGTTCTTAAAGCAGATAAAGGAGGAGCAGCAGTTATCATGGATAAAGTAGACTATGAAAAGAAAATGAAGGATCACTTAAATTGCGGGAGTTATAAGAAGCTGGACAGTAATCCCATGGCCAAAATTATGAAAAATGTTAAGAAGATTATCTCAGATTCCAACCTGGACGAAAAATTGAAGAAGAAATTAACACCCTCTTGCGAAACCGTTCCTAGAATCTATGGATTACCTAAGATCCATAAGGAGGGGGTCCCCCTCAGACCGATAGTTAATACCATTGGCTCACCAACCTATGAGCTTGCAAAATATGTCGCCAAGATTCTAAAACCCCTAGTTGGAAACACTGACTCCTTCATTAAAGACTCACACGACTTTGTGAATCTTATTAAAAATGAACGAATAGAAAAGGATGACATCCTGGTGAGCTTCGACGTGGTCTCCTTATTCACAAAGATTCCTCTTGATGAAGCCATTCAGGTTATAAGAAATGTCGCCGATCCAGAGACCGCAAAACTAGCTGAAGTGTGCTTAAGGTCAACCGTATTCACATTCCAAGGAGCATTCTATGAGCAGACATCTGGTGTAGCAATGGGATCACCCCTCTCGCCGATTGTAGCCAACTTATACATGGAATATTTTGAGAAGAAGGCCTTGAACTCTTATCCCTTAAAACCAGCTTGGTGGAAGCGCTTTGTCAATGACACTAATATAAAATGGACCCATGGTAGGGCAAAACTCGGCTTGTTCTTCAATCACCTTAACTCCATCTCCCCTGATATAAAATTCACAATGGAACTTGAAGAAAATCGGAGCATTCCCTTCTTGGACATTCTCATAATCAGAAAAGATGACGGCTCTTTGGGCCATAAAGTTTTCAGAAAGACAACTCACACAGAGAGTTACCTTCATGTGGATTCCCACCATCACCCAGCGCAAAAACTTGGCGTCCTGAACACTCTTGCCATTAGAGCCCTCCGAATCTCTGACCCAGAGCATATAAACGAAGAAAAGAAGCATTTAGTTTCAACTTTCAAAAATCTGGGCTACAAGGATCATGAGATTAAAAAAGCCATAAAGAAAGCTGAAATGAGGTTGTCATCTCCCATACCTAAAGAGCAAGATCAACCTCAAGGTGGTAAGGTTTTTCTACCTTATATCCAAGGGGTCACAGATAAAATGGCAAAAATCCTTAGAAAGAAAAACATTGTTACTCAATTCTCAGCTCCCGGTACCATCAGACAAAGTCTAAAGTCTGTTAAGGATGATATTGACAAGCAGCAGCTCAAAGGAGTCTATAAAATAGACTGTTCGTGTGGGATAAGCTACATAGGTGAAACTGGTCGCTCCCTCCAGACAAGACTGAAAGAGCATGGTGCTGACATTAGGATTGGAAGATCTCGTACCTCAGCCTTGGCAGAGCACTCCTCGAAGACTAATCACCACATCTGCCTAGAAAGCGCAGCAATTATCGCAAGAGAAGAGCAGTATCAAAAGCGAAAAATCAGAGAAGCCCTCGAGATCTTGAAGCATCCTCGTAATCTGAACAGAGACAGCGGTGTGGAGATCAGCGGAAGTTGGCTTCCCCTGATCAGTGAGATCAAGAAGCGTCAGCCCAGTCCCAGGTAAGTTATCTAACAGGTTAGTTTCTTCTCTCCCTGTCCCTTTTCAGTTCCTTTTCTAAAGTTTTAATATAGCTTAGTCTTTAATAGGGTTTTAATATAGTTTAGATCTTATGTTATAATTTAGATATTAGTTAGGTCATATTATCATTAATTTATAGATAATGATATAGATCTTTAGAAAATCAGATTAAGTTGTTCAGATATTTATTCATTTTGTTCTAGGAATTTAAATATTAATTTAGGCTTTATGTTTCATAATATTTAGTTTCATATTCATATTAAAATTTTTTATTAATATAGTTATATAGTCCTTAGATTATATAAATAATAATATTACTTAGATATGATTATTTATAATAATATTTATATATATATTGTATTCTATTATATATATTATGTCTTATAAATATTAATAGTTTAATTCTATTATTAATTCCAGGTACAATAAAAAAATTTTAGGTATTAATATTATTACATATTATCACTATTATATATATTAAGTTTTATAAATATATTAATATTCTAAGATTATAAATACTATTATATATATTAAGTTTTATGGTTTTTAGTATTAATAATTTCATGTTATATAAGTTTTGATTGTATTTATGTTAAACCTTAAAATTATTAAAGTTATAGATTTATTATTGTTATATAGATTTTAGGTTTATTATATTAATATTAAGGTTTTATTATCATTAATAATTATGGTTATATTATCATTATTTTATAGATAGTGATTTAGATTTTAGAATTTCAGATTAGGTTGGGTAGATTTTTATTTATTTTGTTCTAGGGATTTGAATATTAATTTAGACTTTATTATATCAAGGTTATATTATCATTAATTTATAGGTTTATATTATGTCTTATAGATATTAATAAGTTTAATTCTATTATAAATCCATGATAGGTATTAATAAAAAAAAATTAGGTCTTAATATTTATATATTAATTACTATTATATTATTAAGTTTTTATATTATATTAAGTTTATGATATTAATTTTAATATATATTTTAAGTTTCAGATATTAATATAGTTGTTTAGGTTATTTAAAAGATTCTGTTCTTTAGGTCTTAATTTAAATGATATTAATAAAAATAAAAATTAATGTTTTATTAATCTCCCTGGCCAACCTGTGCTTCTCCTTCATTATTCTTTCCCTCTTGAGTATTTATCTCCTCCTTCTGGCTCTCCTTTTATCATCTTTATCATCTTTCTCTTTGCCCTGATGATGGATCCCATTTGGGATTCGAAACGTTGGTGTAAAAATCCTCTTACTGTGGAATCTCCGACCAAAGATTCAAAAATTTTAACAAGTCGTTACAAAAACAATCCTAGATTATACATAAAAATGGGGGGATCCATAGTTCGTGATCCTTTCAGGGAACATATGGAATATTTAATCTCTTCTTGGAATTTGATTAACATCAATCCTTGCTCTAGAAAATACATGTAGATTAACAAAATGCCAAGCTATGGTCATATCATAGCTAGACTGGATACATTTCTTGTCTACCAATACTTCTTTCTAGATCTAGTGATCATCACTCCCTATATTATCCCCTATTCAACTTTAGACCATCACTCTATCAATTTTTAAATCAAGGATAGGAAAAATCTCAGGTCCTAATACCTTTTTGTTCAATCCTCTTTGGCTAAATAATCAAGAAGCAATGAATGTATTAATATTGTCTTGGACCACATGGATAAAAAGCTTCCCCGCATTCATTTGGGAATATAAAATCAAGTCAACCAATGAATACTTAAAATCCTAGGAAAAGAGTTTCCATTCATGTCCTAAGAAGGAAATAATATCCTGCAAAGAATCCTTGAAGGATTTCCAAACAAAGATTAATAATGATCAAGTCACTCCACAATTTCTCACATAAGCCTAGAGAGACACACTATGCATATCAAAAGACTCTTCAAAAAATCAAAAATATGAGTGGAAACTCAAATTGAGATGCGTATGGATATCAACTGAAGATAAAAATACCTCCTTTTTCCACAATCAAACAAGGGTTTATCAATGGAATAACTTGGTAAGCTCTATCAAATCAATGAAGGTTCAAATTATACTTAATTTTGTAGTCATCAAAGCATAAGAAATCTGTCATCTTGAATCTCTATATGCACCTCCTCTAGACTAGGTAACTCATGAAGTGAATGAAATTTTGGAACATATCCTTGAAACAATCACAAAAAACAAAAATTCCAATCTTATAGTGGAAATAAGGGAAGAATTCAAAGAAGCAATTTCGTTTTTCAAACTAGAAAAAGGCCCTGGCCTAAACTGATTCAGTATAATATTTTATAGATCTTGTTGACATCTAGTTACATTTGGTATGGTTCGAATGATAAGGTATGCACAAATATCTTCAAGAATGGGAGGATCCATAAATTCCACCTTTTTATCCTTAATCCCTAAATAATCCAATCCTACTTCCTTCTCCCAATTCAAACTCATTTCTCTCTGCAACTCTTCCTACAATATCTTGTCCAAAATCATTGCTAATTACTTAAAATTCATACTCCTAAACTTTATATGTGAAATCAACATGGATTTATTTCTAATAGACAAATCCTAGATAACGTCAACTTAGTTCAAGTTTCCATTCACTCAAGCAAGCTCAAGGGAGACAAAGGAATTCCCATTAAATTCGACTTGGCCAATGCCTTTGATCAAGTTAATCACTCCTTTCCTTTACAAGTCCTCAACAAAGTAGGATTATGTTAATCCTTTATAACCTCATTTCAACTTGCATTCAAACCCCTAGGATTTGTATTTTTATCAATGGCATACTTTCCTCCTTCTTCACATCCAAAACAGGCCTAAGGCAATAATAACCCCTCTCTCCTCTTCTTTATATTATAATGGCAACTATTTAAGTAGGAAATTGGATAATGAAGGAATTAAAGGTTAAATTATAGGCATAAAAATCGTTCGTAGAGTCAAGAGATTCAATCACTCTCAATTTACAGATGACAATATTCTTCTAACCAAAGCTTTATAAATCACAATATATAGATTCAAATCTGTATTATATTTTTTCCTTCAATTTTTACCAGGGATGATCAATAATCACAAATCCCAAGTATAAGGGTGGAATGTCAGTAGACAAGAACTATGCAATATAGAAAGGATGCTCTCTTCCCCTCCTCAAAATAATGAGATTATTTTACTTGTATCCGAATACCTATAAGTATTCACTTCCTTTCCTCCTCTCATTGGCAACAAGTTGTCTCCAAAAATAAAAATAAAAAATAAAAAAATCTTGGGGATCTCAGTGGTTAACTCTGATTGGAAAATTAGTCCTTTTAAATTAAATTTAATCAACCATTCCCATATTTCAATTATCTTCCCTTCAACATCTATCCAATGTTAAGCATCAAATATCAAAAGAGCTTCAAAGTTTCCTTTAGGAAGGGGGAAAATATTCCACCAAAAAGTTCCATATTATAAACTGGGATATAGTTCAAGCTCCATTCTCCTCTAGTGGGTTCGGAACCAAAGATCCTCATTTATTCAATCTAGAGATGGGGAAAAATATTATTTATGATAATCATAGATAAATTTGAATCATAGAAAAACTTTATTAAAGAAATATTTTCAAGGACCCATGTAAAAATGCTTTATTTTCCCATACATGAGAGATAAAGATCGCCAATTTGGAAAGCACTATAAGCATCCTTCCCCATCACCAAAGCCAAATTATCATGGATCCCTAGTAATGGAAAACATGTTAATATGTGGATCGATAACTATATCAAAGGCCATCCTTCGTTAGCTAAGAATAATTATTTAATCCCTCCAAGGCAATGGAAGAACAACTCTAGAAACTCTACTCTTAAATACACTTCATTATGGGACTTGGATGGATTGTGGATCGGTTGGGAATTTAGCCACTATGCACATGCTCTAGCCCCATAGCCTCCTCCTTGGAATCTTATGTATCAAGAAGCACTTCGAAATTTGTTCACAAGCAAGATAGGGAACCAAGAGAATACACAATTAAGAAAATATGTGATTGGAAATTGGAAAAAACAAAATATCCCAACTATAGACATGATTTGGAAACAAGTATGGCCCAATAATACTCTCCCAAACATTTTATTTTTTTGGTCTTTGGCTCAGGGGAAGACTCTAACAACAAATTAATTAGCATGAAGAGGCATTATGGGAACTTATAGATGTGATATCTACCTTTCCTAAAAGGAAACAAAAAATAATATCTTCTTAGAATTCCCATATGTCAATTAGGTATGAGAATTCTTCTTCAAATATATTGACTATCACATTATCAGGCCTCTATCATGGATGGATTTGTTCAAAAATTAGCACAAACTTATGCTATTTATTTTGAAGATAAGCCAAATTTTAAATATATATGGATGGTTATTGCAAAATAATTTATATGGAAGATTTGTTTGGCTCGAAAAAAAAAATCCATTTTCAAATAGACAATCTTACTTCTTCATTATTTAGTACTAAAAAATGTGGTTTACTATCAGAGAATATTTTCTCCACACCAATTCATGTCAAAGATATACTCAACTAAACTCTATGGAGCAAGCATGGTAGACTACTACCATTGACATGAATACCTCCACATCATTCCAAATTTTCTTCAAAATCATATTGGAAGCTTAAATTTGACCTGGAGAAGTTTCATAATTGGTGGACTTCGCAAGGTTTATTTGTTCTATTTTTTGATGGAACCTTAAAAGGAAACAGAGGGGATGCAATTGCATGGAGGGCTATATTTTTCTATGGAGAAACCATTAAACAAAAATACACATGGAAACCCAAAGAGAAATCAAATAATGTAGCAGAAGCATATTCCTTCTTCTAAATAACCTTTCCAGTGATATCCTTTTATCCCACTCATCTAATGGTGTTTGGGGATTCCCAACTAATAATTCGACACATAATTAAAGGAACAAATGATAAATATATAAACTTAGAATCCATTATTAGTGGCATCCGAGATTAGATCCTCTGTTTAGCATGAAAGATATATCGGTTTCACGTTAAACTCCTAAATAATTAGGAAGAAAATATTCAAGACAACAAGGCTATATGAATGAATTAAAAGGGGGGGTTTTGTTTCAATAAAATACATGTCATCCATGTAATCTCTTAACACTAAAGGTCAACAAATTTCAACTCACAAACACGCCAAGTGGAATCATCATGGAGCAATACATATCACACACAATCATATCTCACCATCAGTCATTATGACGGTTGTTCATTTCACTAAAAAATATGATATCATCTCACATATCCTCTCACGTGCACATTATGGCATAATTAGATGGATCTTGTTTTAGATAACTTGTTTGAAGGGACAGTAGATGGCTCAATTCGATGGAAGTGGTATAAGTTGGGTATTCACTCTCCCCTATTCATCCTAGCTTCAGTGTTTTCTATTGAAGCGTGCATGGATTTAAGCGAGCTCATAGACACCTATAGCACTCTCAGCAAGAATTATTTGGTAGTTATGGTACTTTTCTTAAGCCCGAAGGAGGTCTCAAGTTGACTATAAACATTGGAGAAATCCCCAGGAAAGGAATGGGATGCATCTCTTATCATTTTTCTTCATATCAATGTTGGATTTTTGTAGCTATGGTTAGTATTCATATTGTATAATTTAGTCCTTCAAATATATGTATTGATAGATTTCAATACAGTTCTTCATGTCTTTTTCAAAAGAAATAATTTTAATTTTAAATTTTAATGTTTTTTATATTCAAGAAGCCAGTTTGACCTCCACTTGGTTAAGTCAACCTAGCCCTCTTGTGGCACCCATTAAACCTCCTAAGAAAGATATATATAATTCATTTTGCTTCTTGGCATCATTTAACCTCATACACAAGAAACCTTCTGGTATAAATGAAGAATGTAAAGGACAAGAAGAACAAAAACCAATCCATGATTTCTCTCTCTTTTAATTTGCACGTGTAACTCTCTCTCTCTCTCTCTCTCTCTCTCTCTCTCTCTTTGTTGACTTCACACGTGTGACAAATTTCTAGCAACAAGTCCAAGTTTTATTGGGTTCAAGATGAAGCTTAAATTTGACCGTAGCATAGCAGGTCATGTGAAGACTTTGGGCAACATATTGACTTGATTTAAATCCATTTGTCTAGGGCTGACCAAGGATCTCTTTTTTTTTTTGTAAGCTCAAGTAGGATCTTTGTTTTTCTTTTTAACCATGTAGAAATAAGTACAAACATCTGATGGCCTCAACCCGCCTCGAGGGGAAACCGGGTTTGTTGCCCATCTTAAGTATTTATAAGCCAAATAGTAGCAAAAAATAATAAGTCTACATATCCATGTCAAATAAACGATGCTGCCAAACTTACTAAACTGATTTCTTATCAACATTATTAACGATACACAGAAAAAAGAGGGCTTGTTCTCAGAGAACTAACAAGGAATACCATTGTCAAAAACTATAATGATTAATCTACCATGATTTCAGGTGGAGTGTCTTCATCTTTCGTCACAGGAACTATCTTCTTCAGCTATTGTTGAATCTCCTCTAGCTTACTGTCCTGGATGAGCATATTAATCTGGATATTTTTCATTTCGCGCCTTAAATTAGGTATGCTAGAGCCATCTCTGCCATTTCCACTTCCACCTGCTCCATTGCTTTTGCCAGTAACCTCTTCAGCACCCAATATACATGTACGGCTTGCTTGGATAAGGTCAGGTGACCCCTGGTGTTGCTCGGGTCAGGAAACAGGTTACCCTAGTCTTCCATCTCTAGTTCTGAATCCTCCTGCATTGCATTTGCTTCTAGTTATTGAATTATCATGCATATATCATCGTCGGTTCCTTCATTATAGGCTTTTCAGCCTCCTGCACCATATGCCTCATGGTTTTCCATCCTCGTCTCTGACTAACTGGAGAAGGGGGCGTTGATTCCTGTCTATCAGTTTGTCGTCTTCTTCCTCTGCCCCTACGCCCTCTTCCGCGACCTGGGCGAGCTACCTTACTCCCCTGTCCAGCGTCAAAGGTTGCATTCCCTGTAAATTCCCCGTCTCTAGGTGTCTTAGCTTTCTTTCCCGGATTCGTTCCCTCCTCTTGTTGTTCTTTCTCAAGATTTTTGGCCTTCCCTGCCCTTCCTCTCCTAGAGTGAAATTGGTAAGTCTGCTCAAGGGTCTTCTCTTTCTCCCAAACCTTCTGCTTTTCAGTCTCAAACTGCTCCTTATATGTATCTAACCAAGAATCCTGCATGCACTTGTCCTGACCTGTTTGGATCCCTGCCTTGCTCGATTTGACTCCTGCATTTCTCATTCTCCCTCCCCCTATCTTCAGTCTGATAGTAGTATGGATGAACTGCACGTCCCCTTCCCTTCATCATCCTTCTGCTGTGGCTAACCCTCTTCCCTTCTCCTTAATGTTACTGGGAATTTTAAAGAAGGCAGCAGATGGTTTTACAAATTCGTGATTGTCTCCATGAAGATTTGCAGAGAGAGCCGGCCCGCCTCGAACTCCCTTCGTCCCCTTCATTTGCGGCATGCTACCTTCAGTTCTGCCTTCTCCTCTCCTTATTAGTCTTCTACCACCTACCCGTCGTCCCATCTTCCGTTCATCGTCATTCCTTCCACCTTCTTCCTCCACTACCTTGTCTCCTCTCCTCCTCGGGATTCTATCTTGCCTACAGGCTGTCCCAACGTCCTGTGTGATTATCATGATGTGTGGAGGCCTGCATTGCCACCTTCCTGCCTTCATTATACTTCCACACATCTTCACCTTCTCCACCCCGATCGGGGGCCATCTGTAACCTTTATCATGACGTTGTACTCTCATTATTATCCTAATTAATGATTAAGTTGAGGGTCTCCCATCGTGGCTTTTCCAAATGAGTTGGCCATATACTGTCTATTTTCTCGTCTTGTTCATTGCAACCCCAATTAGCTAGGAAGTCCGATGCTTTATTGCCATCCCTTCTAACATGGTTGATGATCTTGTAGTCAATACGTTTCATGATATTGTCCAGGTCCTTAATTAGTCCGGCCGTCCTCCAACTCTTTGTTACCTATTCCCAATCCTTCCCATTATTCAATTTCCTGAGCATTTCTATTACTAGATTCGAGTCTCCTTCAATTTCCAACTTGGTATACCCATTTCTGATTGCTATTCTAATGCCTTGATAGACTGCCATCAACTCAGCTTCATTATTTCTCATTATACCCCCTCTGTGAGCATAGACCCATCTGGTTCGTCCATGATTATCTCTAAAGATGCCTCTGAATCCTGCTGACCCCGGGTTTCCTTTAGAAGCCCCATCAAAGTTTAGTTTTATGAAGTCTTCGCGTAGACATTTGAACTTGGTTGGGCTCTGGTTATGAGTGCTCTGGTTTCTTTTCTTTTGAGGATAAACCATACCATACTCCAGATTTAGACTTGTTAGGATTCAGCCTTCTTATGAAGTTGTTTTCCAGTCCTCTTCCTCCCAGGCTTCCGTTAGGATGGTCTCTCTTATAAGTTTTGGGTTCGCTTCCATATCGTCTCTGGAGGGTTGTCTTTTTCTTGAAATATTCTTTGGTTTCTCTCTTTCCATATTATCCAGATGTTAAACCCCATTGCTAGACTCCAGGCTCTCTTAAACACAAGGCTAGAGAATTGACCTTTCTGCCATCGAAAAATGGTTTGCTTAATGTCATTGGGATCCCTGTTAGTCTTCCCAAAAAGGTTCCCAACTTCTTCCCATTTCTGTTGGGCAATAGGGCAAGAGTTTAAGAGATGTTCCTGCATTTCTATGTCCTGTTTGCATAGGATGCATCTGGGAGGTCCATAGAATCCTCGCTTCTGTATCTGATCACAGGTCAAGATTCATCCTTTTCCTACTAACCAAGTGACCAAGGTTACCTTTGGCCACCAATTATTTTGCCATATTTGTTTCCACTCGGGTGCATCCTCTTCTTGCTCCTGTTGGGTTGTTAGGTAATAGTCCTCCCTTACTGTGAAGGTTCCCTTTGTGGATCTTCCCCATCAAAGTATATCCGGGCCTGTTCTTATTTTAATTCTTCTCGATTCCAGTTCCTTTACAAGAAGCGCTTTCTGCTCAGGGTTAATATTGTTGTCCCATTCCTCCGGATTTCTCCAGATTATCCAAGTCTCCTCTTGCCTATTTTCTTTCCAATATTCCTTAACATAATTTAACTCCTCCATTGTAGTCTTCTGGTATGTATTTTGCAGGGCTTGTGTCTCTATCATTCTCTCCCTTTGCCGCCAAGCTTCCTCCCAAAATTTGGCTATATTTCCATTCCTTATTTCCCAGAATGCATGTTTGCCTATAATATCTCTATTTTGAGTAGCCAAGTCCCATATTGTGGATCCATTTGGAACTTCCTCCAGTCTAAGAATGCCTTCAGGAGTTGAGGGCATATTGTATTTTTGGGTCCATATCTTTTTCCAAAGATCTTCTCCCCCCCTCATCCATCTCCACCACAACTTTGCTCCTAGAACCTGGTTCAGCGTATACGGGTCCTTGAGACCTAGTCCCCCTTCTTCTTTATTCTTTGTTAGGCCTTTCCATGATATTAACACCCATTTATTTTGTAGCTTTGGACCTCCCCAGATGAATTTCCTGAAAATTTCCGTCATTTTTATGCATACTCCTTTAGGAACTGCCATTGCCGAGAGAGGGTAGATAGGAATTGCTTGAAGAATCGATTTAAGAAGTACTAGTCTCTCTGCTATGTTCAAGGATCGGAAGGACCAATTAGCCAATCTGCTCCTGATTTTATCTACAGTTTGTTGCCAGTTTTCTATCCTCAGAGGATTTAATGCTAATTGATTTCCCAAGCATTTTGTAGGTAATTCTCCATGGCGAAAACCCAGAATTCTGGTCAGTTGGGCTTTGATCGCTTTAGGTGTATTGAAGAGGAAAGTGCATGATTTGTCCTTATTGATTTATGTACCTAAAGCTTCCATGAAAAGGTCCAAGATATGTTTTACCCTCTTAACTTCTCTTAGTGAGACAGCACAGAAAAGCATAATGTCATCAACGAACTGCTGATGGGTAATTGGTAAGTTGTTTCCCCATGGTCTCAATCCTTTGATTTTTCTTTCCCTCAGTTATTTTTTTAAGTATCGTCCCAGTCCTTCCGCTGCTATGATGAACAAGAAAGGAGATAAAGGGTCCCCTTTTCACAGACCTCTTGTGGTATTGAAAGTCGCAGTTGGTGAGCCATTTAAGAGAATAGAAAAATTGGCGGTGGATATCATATCATAGATCCAGTTTACCCATCTATTGCAAAAGCCAAAAGCCATTAAAATTGTTTTGAGGTAATTCCAATTTAGACAATCATAAGCCTTTGAGAGGTCCAATTTTATCATCATTCCCATTTCCTTTTTTTGTTTCAGAAAATGAATCACTTCCTAAGATATCACCAAACCATCTAGAATTTGTCTCCCTTCTACAAACCCAGTTTGTTCCAGGGAGATTATACTAGATAAAATTGGTTTCAATCTCTTAGCAATTAGGGTAGCAATAATCTTATATATTACATTACAAAGAGCAATAGGACAAAAACCTTGAGCGGTTTCCAAGTGAGCAGATTTAGGAATAAGAGATAAAAGAGTGGAGTTTAGACCGGGCCATACCTTCTGGTGTCTGTGTGATTCCCCTACCACCTCCAGGATATCTTGCCCTAGGAAGTGCCAACCTGCTTGATAAAATTCCACTGTAAATCCTTCTGGTCCTGGAGCTTTGTTTCTTTTCATCCCTTTCACTATTTCCTCCACTTCCTCCATGGTTGCTGCCCTCATCAGAGCTAAGTTCTGGTCTCTAGTGATCATTCTTGGGATTTCGTTACATACCCTTCTTATAGCTTCTTCTCTATCCTCCTGAGGTTCAATAAGGATGTCTTTAAAGTATCTCACTAAAGCCTATTCCATTTCTTCATGTTGGGTTATACGTTGTCCTTCCTCGTTTTTGATGGAAAAAATTATATTCCTTTATCGGTGCTGGACCATTGCTTGGTGAAAGAACTTCATATTCCTTTCACATTCACGAAGCCAGTTAATTCGGGACTTTTGTTTCCATAATATTTCTTCCAGTTTTCTTCGTTCCTCAAGTTGGCTTATCACTATACCTTCTTCTCTGCTTTTTTCCTCACTTCGGCCTTCTGTTATAATTTCTTGTTGTAGCACTCTCATTTTTTGCTCCAAACATTGTTGTTCCATGAATATATTCCCTAATTCCTCTTTGTTCCATTTTTTTCATTTTTTCTCTAAGTTCTTTTAGTTTCAGTTGAAAGGTATGCATCTTACTTCGTCCTCTTTGCTGGCTCTGAGTCCACAATTCCTCCACCTTTGGCATGAACTGCTGATTCCTAAGCCAGAATGCTTCAAACCTGAAAGGGCGTCTTTTTGGACTCGTATTAATATCGATTTCTATCCTAATAGGCCAGTGATCTGATGCACATAGAAAATTTTAGGGGCGAATGTTCGCCCTTTGGAGAAATTAAGGGGTTTTAAATTTTTAGTGGGCGAATATTTTGTATCATAGTACATTTTTACAAATCACCTTAAATAGCC